>CM022703.1:10220387-10225387 GCA_012295165.1 Asparagus setaceus
TACCAAATCTTCATATGTTGTTGCTAACATTTAAACTAGCCCGTTAACTTCTTTAGCATACCAAACATGTCCATCTTAAGGGCAAAGGCACTAGAACCAACTCCTAAAATAGAAGACATAACTTTAGATAATAGTTTCTTCAAGATTGTTAGATAATAAGTAATATATGTCAGATCCATTACGGATACGGCAAAGCAGAACAAACCATATATCACAAAAAATAAAGAACATAAAACCGATGAAATTACCATAGTACTAAACTTAGGAGAGAAATACTTTACAGAAACCAAATTGCCCTCTGCAATGAGAACTGGTCTTGAAGAAACTATACTGCACCTACGATTGCGTTGGATTTGCACAGTACTTCCGAGGATGAAACGATAGTAGTTAAAAGAAGCACACTCTTTTGTTGAACACCTCTACTGCTATTTCAGTTCATCTAACTCTCCGAAACCATCAACTAAGGAATTGGTATGAGGAATTGAGGAAGAAAACCAAGAGAGGAGTTTTGATTTTTGATGTGTTCCAAATGAAACAGAGGAGGCTCAATTTATAGGGGTTCTGGTGAGCTAATTGGTTAGACAAGGCTTTAAATATCAGTAATGGGCATTAACCAATATTAACCCACATTAGTTGTCAGTCAAGATTGAAATGCTCGCACCACTCGGGCCAACTCAATTTAGCAAATGAAAAAAGAGCACGCGCCAGTGAACACGCCGCACCACTAGTGTCCGCATGCTTGCTCGCATACTCGCTAGTGCGATAGCAAATATGTATGTTCTAACAACTTTGTTATACCTAACATAACAATTATGTTATTATAAACTAAGTAAAATACATTCAATTAGTCAATACCACTCACATAATACTAATTAAGCATAATTTTTCGTCTATGGAATCCAACCATATAAATGGTATCTTTCCACAGAACATTTGTAAATAAATCCTCATTTATTCATTTATATCAACAGAAAGTTCTCACAAACAGATTGAATGGTAAGTTAGAATTGTTAATTCATCATGTTCAATCAGGTTTTATGTAAGGGAGGTTTTTAGTAGGAGTGGTTCTTGCACAGGAGATTATTGATGATTGTTATATTCACAATAAATTGGGAGGTGCGATGTTAAAGCTTGATTTTGCAAAAGTCTATGATATATTAGATTAGAGTTTTACTTTAGATGTGTTGAAAGCTAAAGGTTTTGGTGAGAAATGGTTGAATTGTATTGCTATGTGCTTGAAGGGTGGTAAGTCAGTAATTTTATTGAATAATAAGCCAGATAGCGGATTGTATCTAAAAGAGGGGTTAGACAAGGAGACCCTCTTTCTCCTCTGCTATTTATTTTTTGGCTACTGATGCCTTTATAAGGATGTTGTAACTTGTAGACGGTCAAAATATATTTTATCCAGGCCAATGATTCAGCTTGGATCCAAGAAGTAAACGTCCATGGGCTAAAAATTTTAAATTGACCCAAACTCGAGCCCACAATAAGTTGTAGCTGCTTAAACATGCAAACTTCGCTACATAGCTCAACTCAACCCGACCGAGTCAAGAGTGGGTCAAGAGGCATCATTTAGTCGGCCAAGACCCGAGTCGAATTTCGTGTTAAATTCAAAGTCATTATCGAAGTTTGCTAACTTGCTTTTATGCAAACTTCGCCCAAAGATACCCACGTGGGCCACGTCACCCACGATCTAAAGGAGATGGCCCACACACATTCAATGAATCTCGCTTAAACTCTTTCAACGAACTTCACCCATGAAGCTATTGGCGAACTTCGCTAGTCGAATGTTTTGAGGGCTATTTTCAAGGGACAACCGTTCCCCATTAACTCCTAAGTTAATGGCTACTTAATCCATAATTAATGGCTACTAACTCTCTTAGCCTATAAGAGGAGGGGAAATTATTCATTTGACACACAGAGCATGCGCGCGGACTTGGTATTTTTGGATTTCTTTTGGCATCTCTTCTTCCAAAAGAAGAATGCGATATCTTCCAAGAGATCAGAAATCATCAACAAGCGAGAGACTCATCATCTTAATCGGACCGTCAATGGAGTACAAGATTGCTGCTTTATCAGCATGCCGAAAAGAACCCAGTTAATACAAAATTTTTCTTTGTTTTATTATAATTTCTTTTTATAGTAATTTATGTTAATTACAATACAAAAGATCCCAAAATAGAATGGCGACTCTGCTAGGGATCTCCTTCTCCTTCGATGAGAAAATTGTGTTGCAGTCTAACACTAAGACCCTCAGGTCTTTCACTGAGTCAATGGTCTTGAATTTGACTAAGTGAAGTATGAGGAATTCATTTCCGCTCACCAATCATCGATGGCTACCACTAGGAGCTGTCAAAAAACTCACTGTAGTGCGAAATCAGGGTCAAATTTGACCCCCGCGTGTGTCAAGGCGAACCTCACCAAAGACAGTTTAAGCTTTGCTGAAGCCAAACAAACTTCGCCCAGAGTGAAGAAATATCGACCCTCACTACAACAGAGGGTCAAGACATTCGCACGTCTTCTGACCTGGGACATTAATCCACAACCCATTTGGGGGTTCATTTTAAGGCATCTCGTGATGCTCGCTGTGCTTCTTCGACAAAAGCAAAGAACATGGTTATCCCCTTATCATAATTCCCGCATGGGAATGAGATCACTAATCGTGATTCATCTGACCATGCTAAGCGAAGGTCAAGGCAACATCGTCACAGGCGATGTTCGCACACGCTAAAGCCCAAAGTAGCAAAGTTGACTCAAATCAATTTGGAACTCCTACTGATCTAAGAGAGTTCTTATCTCTAAAGAGATCACACCAATGTCAGCATTGTGCGACTCTGAGATAAGTTGTTCACAGTCAATATGACTAGTGTCATTTCTGGGGATGAAGAGGAAGATGCCAACAATCCTTATGATCCCATATACTCTCCTGGTATTGGAAGTATATTACCGGACACCGACAGTGTGTATCGTCACACCAGATCAAGGCAAGGGATGATGATCCTATTTGACTATTCCCTCCTCCAAGCACGTGTACCGCAAGCTCCACCTTAGGTCAACCAGGCCACTACTAGTAATGCTAATTCTGCCATAGCGTCAATTATTACTCCTAGCTCGAGTCAGGAGTGACAATAGGCTGCAGATATGACGGAGTCGGGAAAATCTTCTCTAACAGATGGAAGCCCAAAGAAAATCTTGAGAAGAGCAATTCGAGTGATTGGAAAAGATGCTTGGTCAGCTTATAGTGGCTTCTCAACCTCGTCTGAGTTCTCCGAAGGGGAAATAACTAGTTATTAAATTTTTCCTAGAGAAAGAACAAACACATCAAAAGATGCAGACTCTATTCATTCAGGGTCAGAGTCGTCAGCACCTTCTAAGCCAAGTCAGGAGACAAAGTTCCTCGAAGACCTTCAAAAATGGCTCAACGCTCTCGCACAGTGAACAGAGCTAAAGAAGGTTGAAATTACCCGACCTTACCCCATCGAGTGGGACTCAGTTCCTTACCCGATGAAGTTCAAACCACCAACATTATACACGTTTGATGACAAAGGTTTTCAGAACTAACATATCTACTACTTCCATCAACAAACAAGGAATATAGTAGGAAATAACGCCATCAAGGCGTGACTTTTTATCGGCACCCTTTATGCGGTAGCCTTTGATTGGTTTTAAAATTTGCCCGAAGGATCGATCAAGTCCTGAGCTAATTTGGAATCTAAGTTCCTCTCCCAGTTTCACGAAAAACAATCAGATGCCACCATGGCCAGACTTCTCTCTAAAAAGCAAAGGGGAGATGATTCGGTCAGCGATTTTATTGAGCGATTTTGTAATTTAACGTTACAATGTCGAGATATCCCGCTACTGATGTTACTTCAAACTTGTCGGCATAACTTCTTAGGTCGTGTAGAGGCTCATATGGGCACGGTCACGACCCACACTTGGAAAGACCTAATGGAGCAAGCAGATATCACGAGAAATCAGCAGAACTCTTCAACAAGTTTGATCCCCGCACCAACTGCAAAGGGGATAAGGGAAAATAGGGACAGCCCTCCCAGTCAAAAGCTAAAGAGAATTTCGGTTGAGGTCAAAAAGCTCGACAACCAAAAGAAGGAGCCTAGGAAGAATGTTCAACCCACCTATTCCTTCAAAGATGAGCATACGGTGGCTATTTTCCACGTCCTCAACAAAGGTAACCGATTAAAGCTTTCAGAAGCTAGACGCTCCTAGGAGATTGAAAAGACTGATGATCCTAATTATTGTCTCTATCACCAAATATTGGGACACCCGATAAAGAATTGTTATATCCTTAAGGATAAAATACAAACTTTTGTGGACTCGGGAATCCTCAAGCTCCAACCTGAGCAAAAAAAAAGTCACGGCTAACATGGTAACTCTTCAGTTTGGGTCTATGCCGGAAATCCAAGCCTAAGATGGAGTCGTCCCTATTTCTGCTGTAAGAATGGAAGTCGTCAATCATGACCAACAAAATCGACAATGCCAAGGCTTGGTCCCTCTCACTACAACAAGGGAAGAAATGATGTGGGTTCATCCCGACCTCCTTCAAGATGAACATTGGTCTCTTTCGAAGTTAAAATCAAAGGGTAAACGTAAGATGATGTCCTATAATATCATCTCTGCAATCATAGGAGAGGAATCTCTACAAGTTTCTTCACTCACAGATTCAGAGGAAGAAAAAATTGTCATGACGGGGATGAGATCTAGTAAAGATTATTTGAAGAATTATAATCAGTCGGGACCCTCTAAGTAACCCGAACCCACCAAGCAAAAGGAGACTCAGTTCGACAAAGCATTGCAATGCCCCTTGGCCGATTCCAAAGGCCCATTTCGGTATGATATCATGGCCCAGTTAGCCAACATCCTAGCCCGTATAACCTTATTCGAACTTCTACATTTGTCTAAGGATACAAGAGAGGCTTTGAG
The DNA here is from genome assembly GCA_012295165.1 of Asparagus setaceus. NCBI lineage: Eukaryota > Viridiplantae > Streptophyta > Magnoliopsida > Asparagales > Asparagaceae > Asparagus > Asparagus setaceus. The sequence goes on from CM022703.1 coordinate 10,225,326, forward strand.
AGAGGCCTTAAATAATAGCGAGGTGTTTCTCGCCCATATGTCCGAGCGTCCCCAAGATGAAG
>CM022703.1:10232887-10420127 GCA_012295165.1 Asparagus setaceus
TAAATCCCTACCCAATTGAGCTTAGGTCATTGTGTGTAAATACTCCCAAGCTTAATTACTACCAACTTAGGCTTAGTAAGATAGAACCACCTTGGAGTTCAAGAGTTTTTCTTTTCTTTTTTTTTTATATATATATATATATATATATATATATATATATATATATATATATATATATATATATATATATATATATATATATATATATATATATATATATATATATATATATATATATATATATATATATATATATATATATATATGAGATATGATATATATCTTGAAGAAAATTTTAGATTTAAGAAGACTCAAATACTATTTTCCACTCTAAGCTAAGCATGCAAAATTTCATTATTTTAATTACAAGTCTAGGTTGGACTTTAATGAAGTATACCACTTTGAAAATCATTTCTTAATAAATTTATTTGGAGTTATCATAAAAGGTGAACTTAGAGTATAAGACTAACTAAGAATTAGAAAATTTAAAATTTATCAAATAGATCAATTATGCATTAACTTGATTAAATTGGCAATTAATTTTGTTTTTATTTTTTATTTTTTATAATACTAACTAAAAAATCTAACAAAAAATGAAAAGCTACTAAGAAAAAAAGAAGAAATAAAAAATTTCTAACTATCAAAATAAAAGCTAAATAAAGCAAAATAAAAGCTACTAGTTCCCCACCCCCATACCTAGACTTTGCATTGTCCTCAAGGCAAATACTAGCAATAGCATCCAAAACATCATAGTAAAAAGGTACATGCCAAAATAAAAGCCAAATACTGGGTGAAAGAAAATGAAAACATCCCTCAGTGCTCATCAGCATCATCTGTACTAGGTTCGACCATCATCCCATTCTCTCGAGAAAATCATCACCGAGCGGGTGGCGACAAAAGTGTGAAGCTCAGGTGGGGGTCCAGCTGCATCTCGTCCATATATGCTCCTCTTCACTATCTGATCTGTCAATAATCCCTTCCCTGCTTCTAGTCTATCCTCCCGAAAAATTGGAACTGAAAATGCGTGACAGAGCCTAGTAATCAAGTAAGCGTAACAAAGTGAAGCTTCAATCCGCATCAGGTGTCTTGGCCCAATCTATCACACTCGAACGAAAGATCTCATCCACACATAAATAATCCGTCAGATCAAACCGTGGACCGTAGCTATCCAATACGTATGAGTATATCATGGGTGGTGATGAGTGTATGCAAGGGTTTGAGATCAAAGTTCGTGAAAAGATTGAGTAATCAGTATTCCTTAAGATTTCTTGAACCGGCTAGATGTGAATATGTTCCCACACAAAAACATGGACATCTCATTCCATTCTGGTGTACCGGGTTGTAAGGTAGAAGCTAATTGAAAATAATCCGGTACATCACTGGTGGCTCTTCAAGTCCCGTAAGATCTCAAGTGTGGGAAGGTCAAGCGGTTACCCTAACATCCCTAAGCAGAAAAGGTGAAAATTCTTTATCGGATCAATTTCCCATCCAAAGCATAAAATTCACGGACTAGGGAAATATTGGCTCTAGTTAAGGGGCTTTCCATCATGCTCCTAAGTCCCACTGCGGTCATCATATCGAGAGTAGTCATCATATCGAGAGTAGATTTATATGTCCGAAGTGCACTGATTTTAAATCCTCTCTCAAAATGTAGGTTTAGACTCACAATCCTGGCCAAGAGTGTGGGTCTATCAATATCGTCATCAGATGGTAATTGAGAGGATGATGATCCCGCTCGAGATCTTTTTCTAGGAGGCATCTACAAAAAAAAATATTTTATATTTAAAAAAAAATTATTTTCAACAACATAACCGCCACCCCTCTTTTTATTTTCTTCTCTTTTTTTTGTTATTTATTTATTAGCTTAAAAAAATTCAACATGAGTTAATTTCAAGTTATCAAAATTTGGATTTGTGACACAAAAATTAAGTTCTAGGGTTTGATGGTGAATTTTTCTTCTTATTTTTTATTTTTTATTTTACATAAACCCTAGAAATTATCCTTTGTACCAAAAAAATTCAAACTTTTGATAACTTCATTCATGAATAATACATGTTGATATGATAACGAGTAAGCTAATAAATTTTATTCTTCTCTGCTTTTTTTTTACAAATTTTGAAATTACCACAACATGCCTAAAATCGAAATTATGAAACAAATTGACAATGTGATCAATTTCTACCATAAATCATTGCATAAAGATGATAATAATCCAATTTCCTATGATTCAACCATGAGATTAACCCAATTACCCAATTTTACAACAAAGAAAATTCGAAATTACAAGATCAAGAGGAGAATTATACCTTGGTGAGGAGGAAAACCCAAAAAAACGCCCCTAAAATTACCTTGACCTTGTGTAGAGAGGGCTAAAAGCGGGTTTGAGGAGAGAAGGGTTTTGGGTTGAGGGGATGAAAGAAAAGAGGAAGAAGAAGAACAAGCTCTGTTTTGAGGTCAAGTCATTCCGTAGTATCGATGCGGTAGTCGATAGATGGGTATCGATACCAAGATCGATACCCTACATTTTAGCCAAACGCCCAAACGCACTATTTGTTTTTTTATCTGGGCTTGGGCCAGAATGGTTTCGAACAATTTATTCATATATAAATATTTTCTTTTCTGGGCTGGGAAATGGGCTTTGAACAATTTGTTTTTCTTCTTCTCTTTTTTTTTTTGAGTGTGCCGGCTGGGCCTAATGGGTTTCGAAAGAAAATGTTTTTTTTAAATTTTTAACTTAGCCTAGTGGGCTTGGCTTAAGAAAAATTTTTTAAATTAAAAGAGCTTCTATTAGTGGGCCAAAATGTATAAGTAGCCCCTTTTTATTTTATTTTCTTTTTTTTCTCTTTTATTTATTTATTTTTTTATGTGTGTGCTAACTAAATGAGGATATGAAATTTTTCTTTTTATTTTATTTTATTTTATTATTTTATTTTTTAATTTCTTTTTACAAATAGTGTGGTTCATGAAGAACCAACATCTCTCTTCTCGAAAGTGTAGAAAATTCTAAAATAATTTTAAACGTTAACCATTAACTTTGAGAATATGACCATTTTAGGATTTTCTATCTCTCGAGTCCCCATGTGAGAAAACTTGATTAACAAAATACTCCGCCCATCTTGATCTCAATTTTCCTGAAAAGATGCAATTTTGAGTTGTAGGCCAAACTTTTGTCCCTGTGAAATTCTTCTAAAATTAAATTATCATGAAAAATCTTGGTTTTCTCTTTGTAAAATTTTGAGTTTATATATGTATCGTTTCGAATTTCTTCTAACTCATTCAATTGGAGAATTCTTATTTTGCCTGCCGAGTCTAAATCAAGATTCAGCTGTTTAATAGCCCACATTGCTCGGTGTTCTAGCTCAACGGGTAAATGACAAGCTTTTCCAAATACAAGTCTGTACGGTGACATCTCCAAATTGGTTTTGAAGGCTGTATGGTATGCCCATAGAGCATCACACAGTTTAACAAACCAATCTTTTCTGTTATGATTAACGGTTTTTTCTAAGATTTATTTGATTTGTCTGTTCGTGACCTCTACTTGACCACTGATTTGGGGGGTGATAAGGAGTCGATAATTTGTGTGTGATCGAATATTTCCTCATCAAAGTCTCAAAAGAACGGTTACAAAAGTGTGTACCGTTGTCGCTAATGATTGCTAGGGGCACTCCAAACCGGGCAAAAATATTCTCCTTCAGAAACTTGACAACAACCTTGTTGTCATTAGTCTTGCAAGCAACCGCTTCAACCCATTTTGACATGTACTCTACAGCTACTAGAATGTAGATATTTCCAAAAGAATTTAGAAATGATCCCACGAAATCTATAACCCACAAATCAAAAAGCTCAACAGCTAAAATGGGTTGTAAGGGCATCATATTTCTTCTAGTGATTTTTTCTAAGAGTTGACAACATGTTGTGTTTTGCAAAACTCATAAGAGTTTTTGAACAGAGGGGCCAATATAGCCCACACCGAGAATTTTCACTATTTTTCTCGAGCCAAAGTGGCCCCACAAGCTTGTTCGTGACAAAATGACGAACACTCCTAATTTCTTCACTTGGAATGCACCTCCTAAAGATCTGATCAGGACAATACCTAAACAGATACGGATCATCCCAGAAGAAGTATTTTGCCTGGGAAAAAAAACGGGATCTATCCTGCTTAGACCAAGAGGATCTGTTTCGTGACTAAGTAGTTTATAATATCACAAACCACGGAACGATTGGGCTTGGCGAGAGTTGTTCATCCGGGAAATGTTCATTGATTGGAACGATTGATGTTGGGCGCTCGGAGTCTAGAAAGAAGATCTCTCATGGGTTTTCTCGCCTCTTATGTCAAGAATTTGGATATCAAACTCTTGAAGTAGAAGGATCCATCGAATGAGCCGAGCTTTAGCATCTTTCTTGGTCAAAAGATACTTAAGTGCGGCATGATCAGTGAAGACTTTGGTCAAAGAACCGATGAGGTAGGACCTGAATTTTTCTAAAGCAAAGACTACAGCTAAAAACTTTTTCTGCGGATCGAGTAATTTAGCCGAGCATCATTCAGAGTCCTACTGGCGTAGTAGATCACATGTGGTTTCCCTTCAATTTGTTGTCCTAAGACAGCACCAACTGCAGAATCGGATGCATCACACATCAGTTCAAAGGGTAAAGTCCAATCCAGTGCATGAATGATAAGGGTTGTGGTTAGCTCCTTTTTCAGATAATCAAAGGCTTTGAGGCATTCAGGGGAGAAGTCAAATGATGTATCTTTGGCTAAAAGATTGGTCAAAGATCTAGCGATTTTGCTAAAATCTTTGATGAAGCGTCTATAAAAACCAGCATGACCAAGAAATGATCTGACATCCTTGACATTTTTGGGAGGAGGAAGGTTAGAAATGAGCTCTACCTTGCCTTTGTCAACTTCGATACCCCGCTTGGAAACTACATGTCCTAAGACAATACCTTGTTTGACCATGAAGTGACATTTCTCCTAGTTGAGAATCAGATTTTTCTCCCAACACCTTGATAGGACCAGTTGAAGATGATGCAAACATTCAGAGAATGTGTCACCAAAAATGGAAAAGTCGTCCATAAAAATTTCTAGAAAACGCTTTACCATGTCAGAGAAAATACTGATCATGCATCGTTGGAATGTGGCAGGTGCATTACATAGCCCAAAAGGCATGTGTCGATAGGCAAAGGTTCCATACGGGCACGTGAAAGTGGTTTTCTCCTGATCTTCCGGAGCAATGAGAATTTGATTGTATCCTGAATATCCATCCAAGAAATAATAAAACTCATGTCCTGCTAAGCGCTCTAACATTTGATCTATGAAAGGAAGCGAGAAGTGGTCTTTCCGGGTGGCTAAGTTGAGCTTCCTATAGTCAATGCATACTCCGCATCCAGTTTGGATTCGAGTGGGAATCAGCTCATTAGCATCGTTTTGGATCACGATGATCCCAGATTTTTTTGGAACTACTTGGACCGGACTTATCCATGAACTATCTGAAATGGGATAAATGATCCCATTATCAAGACATTTCAGAATGTCATTCCTAACAGCTTCTTTCATTATCGGGTTTAACCTACGTTAAGGATCCCTAGTAGGCTTGGCATCATCTATCAAATAGATTCGGTGTTGAACAATAGTTAGACTAATTCCTTTGATATCAGCCATGGTCCATCCGATGGCTTCCCTATTTTCTCTTAAAACTTCTAAGAGAGCTTCGTTTTGACCGGGTGTCAAATCAGAAGAAATGATGACTGGTAAAGTCTCATTTTTTCCTAAGTAGGCATACTCTAGATTTTCAGGTAAATGTTTGAGCTCTAACTTAGGGGGTTCTTCAATGGATGGGCGAAGTTGGACTCGGGGCTCTATATCCAAGGGTTCACGTTGCCAGCTAATTGCAGATACATGATCAGCCGGTGAATCTAACCTAATTTCATCATTGAAAGTCTCCTCAAGAAGTAGTCAGATAAACAAAGATCTGACTCACACTCTCCCTCTTGTTGTTCACTGGAAATCCCCTGAATAAAGTTCACCTCTATGGGTTGATCAAAGGGATCACTAGGTTGTTTTACTAAGTTGAAAATATTGAGATCAACGGTTATATTCCCAAAAGATAGTTTCATTTGACCAGTTCTATAATTGATCAAAGCATTTGAGGTTGCTAAGAACGGTCTACCTAGAATGACTGGGATTTGACCTTTGAGATTGGAAACGGGTTGCATTTCCAAGATAATAAAATCAACAGGAAAAATAAATTCGCCAACCTTGATCAAAACATCCTCTACCTCTCCCTTGGGAATTTTCACGGATCTATCGGCTAGTTGTAGGGTACATCTTGTTGGTTTAAGCTCGCCTACACCTAACTGTTGATAGACTGAAAAGGGAAGAAGGTTTACACTAGCTCCTAAATCTAGTAGTTCAACATCAATGATGGTATTTCCTATAACATATAGAATAGTGGGATAACCGGGGTCCTTATATTTCAGGGGCATAGGTCTTGAGAGCATGTCACTGAGCTTGGCAGCTAAAAAGACTTTCTTGGGAACATTGGTGGTTCTTTTCTTAGTGCACAAATCTTTTAAGAATTTTGCATAAGAGGGGATTTGTTTAATTGCATCTAAGAGAGGGATGTTGATTTTGACCTGTTTGAAAGTTTCTAGGATTTTCTCTACTTGAGGAGAGTTTTTCCTAGGTCTGAGTCTATCTGGAAAAGGAGCAACATGTGCATACTTTTCTGGATTAGGCTCAGTTTCGGTTTCAGCTTCTTGGTCCGCCGAAGGAGTTGTTTTATCAGAAGGGGTGTGTTGGATGGGAGAAGGAGTTTGATCCGGAAGCATTCTGACTTGGTTATCTATTTGTTTCCCAGATCGCAACGTATGAACCGCATTTACCTGAGATGATTGGTTTGGATTTGATCCAGTGTTATTAGGGTTGACAACAAGTTGACTTGGAAAATTTTCCTTCTCTCTTTCACTCACGGCATTGGCTAGTTGCCCAAGTTAGGTTTCTAACCTAGTGATGGCTTGAGTGTTCGAGTTGAGCACTTGGCCGGGTGTTTGCATGAAGAAATTTAGAGTGTTGGATGATTGGGTCAACATGTTGGTGGTTTGTGTAGAAGCTTTAATCATAGCCTCTAAACCCTTTTCTAAAACACTAAGACGTTTGTCATGATCAGAACTCGGAAGATTTACTGTTTGATGAGGAGGAGGATGCTGGTTTGAAAAAGACAGATTAGATTGTGAGAAATTATTTGGTGAGTTGAATGGAATTGTATTTTTCCTAGAAAATTGTTGGTTTGAAGTGGGAGTGATGTTTTGATTTGCAGAGTAGTTACCCTGATTCCATGCAAAATTAGGATGATTTCTCCATCCCGGATTGTAGGTTGGAGAAAACGAATCATTTCTAGGACGCTGGAATGCAGCGTTCATCTGCTCTAGTGGTTGAGTGTTTCCTAAGAGGGGACATTTCTCTGAAACATGGGCTGGAGAAAGACAATTATGACAACTGTAGGGTCAAAATCCTCACCCTAAGAGGAGTATTCCTTTTAGGATAGATAAGGAAAACAGATAATACTTGAATTGGGGAATATCCCTAAGATTCCCTCTATAGGAATAAAGGTTTATTAATTATGTGAGTCCATGGCTTCCAGTAGGCGCAAGCCCCTACTGTTAATTATCATTTGGGTTGAACCAAACGAACCTCCGATTAAGAGACCTGTAGATTAGCACAAAATAGAAAATGGAGTAACCATAAATTCTATTGATTTCTCATTTTATTTCCATGGCTTAACCAAGGGCATACCCTCAGTTTACAATTTGAAAAGAAACAGAAAAAAGAGTTTTAACATGGAGACATAGAGGTCGATGCAGATTTGGGTGGGAAATTGATTTAATTTGGGGTCCAGTTTAGTGACATGGAGGTCAAAAACTTGCATTTGACTTTAGTTTAGGGACATTCCGGTCCATAATTTGGATTTGATTTTAGTTTAGGGACATCTCAGTCCATAACTTGGATTTGATTTGATTTTAGTTTAGGGACATCTCGATCGATAATTTGGATTTGATTTTAGTTTAGGGACACCTCGGTCCCTAACTTGGATTTGATTTTAGTTTAGGGACATCTCGGTCCATAATTTAGATTTGATTTTAGTTTAGGGACATTCGTCCATAATTTGGATTTGATTTTAGTTTAGGGACATGCCGGTCCATAACCGGATTTGATTTTAGTTTAGGGACATTCCGGTCCATAACTTGGATTTGATTTTAGTTTAGGGAATTTAAGCCTTTTTGGACTGATTTGTAAATTTCAGAATTTTTGGGACTGATTTACAAAATGTAGCATTTCTTGGGACTGATTGTGCAATTTTCAATCTTTTCGTAGACTGATATGCAGTTTTCAATCTTTTGGATGCCGATTTGTAGTTTTTGCATATTTAGGGACTGATTTGTAATTTTTTAGTCTGCTTGGGACTGATTTGTAATTTTCAGCCTCTTTGGGACTGATTTGTAATCTTGAGAATTTTTTTTGAATAGTTTGTAATTTCTGAATTTGTTTTGGGTTACTTTGTAGTTGCATAAATTACTTTGGATTGTTTTGGACTCTTTGTGCAGTGTTGGAACGTTTGATGAGCTGAACCATCTTGTTTTGGGCTATAACAAGTATCATTGCATAACTTGCACATTCAGGATCAAAGAAATTAAGTTCTTCAGGTAACTTGCATTCTTTGATAGAATTTTACATATTTCACTAGTAAAGGGCCCGAAGGGATTCTCCGCTAATAGTATTTCTAAATTTCAAATTCGCATATTAAAGGGTCCGAAGAAATCCTTTAATAGCTATTATTTGAAATTGCATATTAAAAGATCCGAAGAAGTTCTTTAATAGCACGGATTTGGAATTGCATATTAAAAGGTCCGAAGAAATCCTTTAATAGTACGGATTCGAAATTGCATATTAAAAGGGTCTGAAGAAATCCTTTAATAGCACGGATTCGAAATTACATATTAAAGGGTCCGAAGAAATCCTTTAATAGCGCGGATTTACAATACGCGTGTTAGAGGGCCCGAAGGAATCCTCTACCAGCTCTTAATTTGATTGATCAATTTAGCATGTTAGAGGGCCCGAAGGACTCCTCTACCAGCCTTTGAATATTTGCATGTTAGAGGGCCCGAAGGAATCCTCTAGCAGCTCTATGAAATTTTGCATGTTGGAGGGGCCGAGCGTATCCACCACTAGTGATAGCCATGGTCTTTGACACAGGTGTGGATGGCTTGACATAACATGCGAAACCGGAGGACTGTGTGCATCTTTTCTCTTGTGCAATCATGAGCTCAATGGGACATGGTTGCTGCGACATTGGTGGACTGCAACAACGGTGATGCCGGCGATGTGTTCTGGATTGAGTTCCCACTTGGGCAACGTGCATGATTCGTATTCACATGACGGTAATGCTGAACATCACCGCGATTTTGAGGCCGAGGCATCAAGATGAGGACAAGCCCGTGAATTGATTGCAAGTTGCTGTGGATCTCAAGTCTCCGGACTGGATTACTGCGGCGTTGAGGCTTAGACTGCAATGACAACAAGGCTTCATACTGCCATGGCAATGGACAGCAGTGATGGACAGCAGCGATGGAAAACAGCAGGATCTTGGTAGTAGGGCTGCGAGGGCCATGATAGTCCGAGGATGGAGTTGTCCCTTTGTTATGAAACTCAGGTTCATACGAACTGCAGCGATAGTGAGGGTTGGACTGCATTGCTTCTGATTGCAACGACGAGTAGCAATTCTTTTGTACTCGGCCCTAGCTATAACACGACAGTTTTGAGGATGCAACATCGTGAGCCCGTGTGATGCGACAACGACGGTTCTGTGGGCCATTTGCGACCACAACAGAGGAAAAAACCAGCAACAACTACGCCGAGTGGGTTGGTGATTGGCAAGTATGCAGTCTCAGTAGTGGCTATTTTGGAGCTCGAGCCGACTTTGATTACTTGATGACAGTAGTGACTTTGATTACTTGATGACAACATCAATAGTCTGGTTATAGCTTGTAATGGAGGAGGGGATTCTTGGGTGCCTCTTTTGTTAGAGCTTGTAATGGTGGAAGAACTTGTCCTGCCCCCGCTCCCTAGTGGTGTCCTTTTATGATGAAGGAATGAGAGAGGACTTTGTTGTTGATTGCCTGCGATATTTGTTTTTTTTTTTTTTTTTTGAAATTGGATCTTTTTTTTCCCCCTTTTTTTCGCTTTTAGTTTAGGATAGATGTAAGGTGAGAAATTGAAAGGTAGTTGCTAACAGAGGAGTTAGTGGAGGAAGTTAGTGAAGCTAATGGGGAAGTGGGATTGGTAGTGAGAAAGTAGTGGATGAGCATGAAGATAACTAACTTCCATATGATTCTTTATGGTGCTGTTTATGCGTAGACAATACCAACATGATGTACTTGGTTCTGTTATTTGTATGCACAAGGGTACATTTTGATTTTGATCATTTCATTTGAAAATTTTACTCGCTGACCTTAAAGAGGAGTGTTAGGCTAACATTTCCTTCTTCAATTTCCCCCTTTCCACCTTTCATAAACTATTGTAAAATTATCAAATTAAGCACACCCTTAACTATTGATGTGCTATCAAGCCCCTTTTAAAATTCTTGCCATTCATATTAGAGGCTTTTTTTCTCCCTTCAACAACAACCTGGGGCAGAAACTTGATTGATTTGTGATGGAGCTCGTTCTTTGATTTCCAAGGCTTCTAACCTACGCAGGATTGTAGCCATCTTTGCTTTAGGGGCTATGTTTGACTCTAAGGAAAGACCACTAGGTTTGGGTTGGGAAACTGATGAAATTCTATCATCACAGTGTTTCCACTGCATGGTTTTCTCGGATAAACTCTCTAAACATTCCCAAGCTTCATTGGCATTTTTCTTCATGAAATCCCCTTGACACATAGATTCTAAGAAAGTTTTTGAAGAATAATCCAATCCTTCATAGATAATTTGGCATAATCGTCATTTCTCTAGACCATGGTGATGACATTAAATGAGAAGATCCTTAAATTTGTCAAAATAGTTCTAAAATGGCTCTCCCGGGACAATTTTAAAATTCATGATACTGTTTCTAAGCTTAACCGTTTTGTGGATAGGGAAATTTTTTTTCAGAAAAACTGTGACAAATTCACCCCAAGTTGAGATAGAATCTGTGGGTATGCTATACAGACATTTCTTGGCTTTGTCCTTAAGAGCAAAATGAATAAATCGAAGCTTGATTGCATCCTCAGATAAGTCCTTCATTTTAATCATAAGGAAAACTTTTCAAATCCGGAGATAAAAATATATGCGTCTTCAGATTCTACTCCTAAGAATTTTGGAAGCATGTTTATGAAATGCGGTCTAAGCTCAAAATTAGTTCTATTGACATCGGGGAGCTTAATGCAAGAAGGGATTGCATTCCTAGTTGGATAACACACATCTTGAAGAATGGGTGGATTAAGATTAGCCATTTCTTTAAAAATTGGTTCGAAACGGATTAAGCGATTGGTATTATCCCTAATCCAAACTTGCATACACCAAAATCAATTCTCTTTTTTTTTATTTAAAAGTTTTAAGAAAAACACAAGTTAGTTTTTTTTATTAAAGAAAAAGAAAACTAAAAGACTAAAAAGATGATGAGAAAAGGAATAAGATAAAGGAAAAATCTAACTAAAACAAATCATTGCAATCACTTGTATCAATCACTTTAAACTCTAGGGTTAAGCCTAAACTCCACTAGACCAGCTCCTAACCAAAAATTCTCTTAGTGAAAAGATTAAAGTTTACTCAGGTAATTAGCCAGGTAAGGATAGTACTAGAGGGAGATCAAAGATCAATTAAGTACCTTGTTCCTCCGGGAACTTTACATAACCCTAAACCTTGCCTTAGACACCAATTAATTCAAATAAACTTGGACCGGTTCACTTAAGAAATTCTTGTTCCTTAATGAGCTCGAATCCTTAGGGGCCAACGTCTAATGAGTTTTAGAAGGCTTGGGTTTGTGTAGTGAGGAATTAATAATTTGTGGGCTAAGAAAAGGGTGATAAAATCCCTCACCTTATCTTGATTTGGGGGTTTTGCCCTTAAGATATTTTTAAGTGTGTGTCAAATCAAGATGCGCAAATCACTTTAGTGAATTCCTACTATTATATGCAATGCAACGCTAGAAATTAAAAGCAACTATAAAAGGATGCAAAAATAAATTTTTTTTAATTATGGTCAACAATCAAACAAATGTGCGAAAGAGAGCTCTTGTTTGAATTTATTATCTTGTTAGCAAATATCAAAGTGTAGGTTGAATTTATTATGGTCGACAAAAAAAAGAAATATGTATAAATTTTTTTTCTTTTTTTTTAGCCTAGTTGTCTCTAATTGTGAGGAACTAACTAAAGGGTGGAATTAAAAATACTAGAAAGAAGTTACCCACGCAATCGCTATCCAAGCCTCATTGGAGGCAATTCTTCAATCTTGAATCTTCAACTCTTGATCTTCAAGTTCTAAGTGGTCCTTTCACAAAAGAAAACACACAAGTTAAAGAACCAAAATAAATAAAATCCTACTTATAAACACCGTTCCCAGACTTGCCAAAACTTGATAGGGGCTAATTGATGTCCTAGAGTTGTAAGTATACTACCTTCAAGTTATAGTATTTAAAGTTATCGATCCCACGAGGAACGGGTTTTGTAAGAGTTATTCCAATTTGGTTCTCAAATTATGCGTGACAATTAGGGTTATTAAACATGAGAGTAAGTGGTAAACATGGTTGTGAGAGATTAGAGCATGAATGTGGATTATGCTAAATAAAAGAAAACGAGGAAGAAATAGTGTGTGAGGAGATTAGAGAATGTGAAGGTGAATGGAGTGCAAATAAACACAAAATGAGAGTGGAAAGATTAGAGAGTGTGTAAGTAAATATATGCAAAATAAAAGAAAACAAGATTGAGAGAGAGGGAGAGTAAAGGAAAACCAAATCAAGAAGGAAAAATCAAGAAAAAGAGGCAAAACAAGGAAGTAAAACATGAAAGATTCAATTAGAGATATTGAGGAATCTAGAATTGAATACACTAACTAATCTCATTTATAAACTCATGAACTATTCTCTTTTTATCACTTTTCATTTTAGATTTATTAAGTATAGATTATCAAACCACTTAAGGAAAGCATAACCTATCAAATTATCATCTAAATGAAATTAATACTCATGAAGAAAATAACAACTAGATAGTAACCCTAAAATTCTTAAGCATAAACTATCAAACCATTAAAGATAAGTATGAATTATCAAATTCCTCTTCTATCAATTAGTTCTCTAGTTGATTATCCTAAACATGGTCATTTTAAGAGCAAGAGAGCAATTCAAGAATCAAAAAGAGATTAGACTAGTTTCATGCAATCCTAGATTTCCTTCAAGAGATTAGTTCCACATCTTTAAAAATAAAAGAAATAAAGAGAGAGAGAGAGAGAGAGAGAGAGAGAGAGAGAGAGAGAGAGAGAGAGAAAGAGAGAGAGACAAAGGAATATAAAGAATAAAAAGAAATTAAGGAAGAAATAAATCTACTACATGAATTAAAGACAATGCATGAAAGTAAATTGCATGAAAGTAAATCTATTCTACAAAATAAAATGAACAAAAAAATAAGAAAAGATCAAACCCTCAATTCCACATCTTCTTCTTCATCCTCCTTTTGGTCCTTGGACAAGAGAAGATAGGAGAAAATTGAAGGGGTGAAAAAATTTTATTTATTGAGTAATAAAAGTTATAATTTTTGGAAGGGATTCTCAATTAAGAGCAACCCTTTCCTCTCCAAATGGAGTTTACAAATTATTTCACCCCTCAAACTCCTCACTCTCTATCCCTATTTATAGAGTATTACAACCAATATCAATCCTTGGATTAAACTTGATTCTCAAGTTAATCAATTTCAGCCTCTAATTTGTAACAGAAAACTGGGTATCGATATAGGAATCGATATAGGTATCGATACCGCTATCGATACCTATATCGATATGGATATCGATACCGCTATCGATATGGGTATCGATACCCGTATCGATAGTGGCATCAATCTGAAATTGCCCTAGAGGGGGGTGAATAGGGCAATATGCTAATCTAATCCAATTAATGCCAAATTAAAACAAATTAACAAATATATATCCTAGCAAGTATGATATACAATGAATAATATGCAAGGATATGTAATATACACAAAGAGTAAACAAAAGTAAACAAGTGTAAATAAGATAGGAAATAAAACAAATGAGAGCAAGGCAATAAAGATGAACAAGATGAATGCCAAGCAAACTTCAAACACAATAATATGTTCACGAGGTTCGGTCAACCCACGACCTCGTCCCGCTCCTCACCTCGAGGAGATCTCCACTATATCAACCGGGTTTCTCGCTCACCCGAATAACGTTTACACCACACTATCTCGGTTTCTAGCTCACCGAAAACTTTACAATCACTCACAATGTACTTACACTAACTACCACCTCAAGTGTTGGTCTCTAGTCCGTGTCTCCCTCAAGTGCTCGGATTTACCACCTCTCCCTAGGCTTTACTACAGGCCACTCCTCTTGGGACAACCCGTCTCTCACCACACACTCCTCTCGGTGTACTAGTGTAATACAATGTGATCTCACAATTAAAGCTCACAAATATAAATGTTTGTTCTCTATGGATGAGAACTCAATTAAGCACAACTCAATGTTACAAACTCTCACAACCCCAATATACTATGTATGAAAATACTAAAAGCTCAATTGGGTGTGTGTAACAATGAGATTTAATCAAAACTAAACTCAATTAAATTCTAGCTTATGGAAATGAAAATCAAACATATAAATCGCTAGATATGAGTTTAGAAAAACTTCTCTAGATGACAAGAGAGAAGGAGAAGAGTTGAATGCTCAAACACCAAAGGATGATCTCCTCAAGCTCTTGTGAAAGTTTCTTCACAAACTAAACTTCCAAACAAACTAAACAAACACTTAAACTCTTCAAAACGTGTTTAAAACCTTCTTGATTATTACTGAAATAAATGAGGGCATGGGGTATATATAGGATGAAGAGACAAAGCCTAAAACATCAGAAAATCCCAGTAAAATGCTCAAAAATAAAACTAGCCGTTACTAGCCGTTATAGGCTGAAAAGACCAAAATACCCCAAAATCCAGCATTCTGGAAATTTGTATATCTGGTTTTGTAAAATCAATTACAAATAGTAAATCAACTCCAAAAATCATGAAATTTTGAGAGAAGTTTCTAAACATGTATATGAACATGTTAGAGAAAGAATTTCTAAAATATCACTTCCCATTTGTGATAAATAATTGTTTCAAGACAGATTTCAGATTCTGAAAAACTGCTAAAATGCTTGACATTGTAAAATCAATTTGACATAGTAAATCAAATCCAAATACTATGAAATATTTAGGGAAGATTATAAAGATATAGATAAACATGTTACAAAAATAATTTCTGAAATATCACTTCCCATTTGTGAGAAATAATTATTTGAACACAGATAAACAGTTTCTAAAAACTGCTGAAAACTTCTTTTGTAAACTTAATTGAAAATAACAAAACAACTCCAAAATTAGTAAAATTGAGAAAATGTTTGTATATATAAAGATAAAACATGTAAACAAAGAAATTTTTAAATTTCATTTTCCAATTGTTAAAACTCATCTGTTTTGTAAAATCATGAAAAATATGATATGTGAAAAGCATGATTTTGAACATGAACAAGTATTGAGATCTTGTGATTTGGTTTATGGACTTTATATAAAATATAAATTAATGTGCTAAAGTCAATGAACCATGAATACAATAAATTCTCAATTTTAACTTGTTTTGCAATAGAAACCAAAAGTGTGTATGCGTGCATGTTAGTGCATGTTTGAAAATATATAAACTTGAGATTTTTCAAACACGTTTTGAAACACTTTCCAATGGATTTATAAACTTGAGAAAAGATATAAAATCATGTCGTTAAGTCTATAATTCAAAACGGTGATAAATCAAAATAAATGTGTGTGTGTATGAATCTTGAGCTCTAAGTATAAACACACAAGTATAAACCTAAACTAATGTACCCAAGCTTGAGATTTACAATAAGCTTGTCTTGGCTCTGGATGAAGCTTGATCTTGAATCTTGACTTGAATTGCATTGCTTCACTCCACTATTCCTCCCATCCTCCAATGGATATGATCGTGTAGGCGCAAGTCCATCCATCCTCCAACACCTTGTTTGCCTAGAATAAACATGAAAACACAAACACTAGACAAACAAGATTAGTTATAAATTGTTTGTTAGAACATCATCAAAACCAAGGAACTAACACAATCCCCGTATCGATACGGAACCTGCTCTTCGTCTGCCTTCCTCTTGTTGGCTTGGGCCTCTTGGGATTTTCCTCTTGTGGGCTTGGGCCTCTTGGGATTTTTGAGAGATGAGGTATTTGAGCTCTTTTTGGGCTTTTACTCTTAAATTTTTATTAACCTGCAATTAAGATAAAACATGCTATTAGCGGATATATTTATTCTAATAAAATAGATAATGAGGGTATAAAAATGTAATAAAATGTGATTATCAGCTAGTCCGAGTTAATGGAGCAAATCGAAAGAAATCCACAAACTCATGATGCAGGTTCATTCATAAAGAGCAACATCGGATTGGTAGCCAACATCATTGTGGTAACGAAAAGAATGGTAAAATCCGGATCTGTGACTTGGGGATCTTAATCTCGCTTGTCCAAGGGCGAGTTTCCCTCTCTATCACAGATATTATGATTGATAATATGTGTGGGTTTGAAGGATGTCATTCATGGATGGTTTCTCAGGATACAACAGATTAAGATGCATCAGGATGATCGAAGCATCTGACTTTTAGGACACCCTTTGGGGTATACATTTCTGATAATGCCCTTTAGTCGAAAAATACTAGTGCAACTTACCAACATCACGATGAACATGATTTTTTAGAGCATTTGCATAAGGCGGTGGAGTGCTATATTGATGACCTAGTAATCAAGAGTCATAACAAGCAAGATCATGTCAATGACTTGAGGGCGATGTTCAAAAGCGCGAAAACATCAACTCAAGATAAATCGACCAAATCTTTCATGGGGGTATCATCGGGCAAGTTCCTTGGAATTATAGTAACATTCAAAGGGGTACCACGTCGACCAAAAGTAAAATCCATCAGAGATGCCACTCAGAAAAATCTCAAAACTCACAGAGCTTGCAATGGCGTTTAGCCTACATCCAGAGTTTATAGCTAACTTGTCCAATACCAACCATTTTAGAGGTTGATGAAAAAGAGTGTTTAGTTTGTTTGGGGATGCTTGTCAAAGAGATTTTGATGAGATCAAAACTATCACACAAAGCCTTTGTCCTAGGCACAGGTATCGGGTAAACCTTTCTTAATCTACATTAGGGCTATGGATCAGCACGGGGGCCTTGTTTGCTCAAAGAATGGCGATGGTCATGAGCAAGCTATATATTATCTCGGTCGGTCTATGATTGGTTCAGTATCGATACAATTTGGTCAAAATGGAATGTGTAGCGTTGGTTTTGCAATTCAAAAGATGTGACACTACGGCGGTCAATCCATCTATGTCATCTCAAGAGTCAATCCTCGGATACTCTTGTGAAACCGGATCCTTGAATTCTAGGTTAGCCAAATGGGCAATCTGCTCTCACAATACGATATGATATTCATGTCACATAAAGTAATTAAAGGCGGGCAATAGACAATTTCTTGGTAGATCATCCCATCCTTGAGTCTTCTAAACTCTGAAGATATTTTGGATGAAGTCTTGAGTCGAATGTCACCTCGGATCGCTAAGTGTGGCAACTCTACTTCGATGGTGCATCACAAACCACAAAGGAGCAATCGTTGCAGGAGTGGGGGTAGTGCTTATTGGTCCCCATGGCCATGTCCTTCATCGGGCTTATTCATTGACTAAGCCATGCTCCAATAATGTGGCTGAGTATAACGCTCTCATAATTGGTTTGTAACTTGCTCAAGATATGGGTATCAAGTATCTTGAAGCCTATGGCGATTCCAAATTGATCGTCAATCAAGTCAAAGGAGAATATAAGGTCCGTCACAACGACCTGATACCTTACCATGAAGCAACAATGAAGCTTGCTCATTCATTTGAAGGCTTCTACATTAATTATGTAGCCTGCCTCGAAAATACTCATGCAGGCGCTTTGGCATCACTTGCAGTTACTCTCACCTTGACTCCTAAGTCTACTAGGCATATTACAGTGGCTCACCAGAATAAATTTCGGAATCCAATGAAGTGCACGTTATGACAACTCATTTCGAACCTGATAATTAGCGTTATCCTATCATTGATTACGTCTTGCACGAAATTTTGCCAGATGATCCGAAGCAAGCAACTTTCATCCAAAGAAGAGCCTCATGCTTCTTCTATCATTCTGCTATGCAGACTTTGTATAGCTAATCATTCGACGGTATACTACTCCGATGCTTATGCTTGGCGAGGAGAGCAATCAAAAGCCGATGATGGTACATGTGGAGCTCATCAACCCGGTCCTAAACTCCAAGACCAACTTTGTTGTTTAGGATATCTTGGACAACGATGATCCGCAGTCACGTGCTTATGCCAAAGATGTCGTGCGTGTCAATTTCCGCCGATTTCTGCATCAACGCGAAAAATTACATCATTGTTGCCTCATAGCCATTCGAAACATGGGGTTTGGATATCATTGGGCCGATTAGACCACCATCTACTAAAGGCCATCGATTCATTTTAGCCATCACCGGCTACTTCTCCAAGTAGGCCGAAGCCATCCCACTTAGGAAAGTCAAAACTTCTAACGTAGTTAAGTTCTTGAAACACCACGTTATCTCTGAAGTCGGCATCCCTTGGAGGATTGTCCATGATAATGGTCCATAATTCATCGTGACCATTCTTCAATTTGTTTGTTAGAACATCATCAAAACCAAGGAACTAACACAATCCCCGTGATCGATCGGAACCCGCTCGCTCTGCCTTCCTCTTGTTGGCTTGGGCCTCTTGGGATTTTCCTCTTGTGGGCTTGGGCCTCTTGGGATTTTTGAGAGATGAGGTATTTGAGCTCTTTTGGGCTTTACTCTTAAATTTTATTAACCTGCAATTAAGATAAAACATGCTATTAGCAGATATATTTATTCTAATAAAATAGATAATGAGGGTATAAAAATGTAATAAAATGTGATTATCAACGCTTCCGTCCCGAGTTAATGGAGCAAATCGAGAAAGAAATCCACAAACTCATCGAGTACGGGTTCATTCATAAAGAGCAACATCCGGATTGACTGGCCAACATCATTGTGGTAACGAAAAAGAATGGTAAAATCCGGATCTGTATTGACTTCAGGGATCTTAATCTCGCTTGTCCAAAGGACGAGTTTCCCCTCCCTATCACAGATATTATGATTGATAATATGTGTGGGTTTGAGGATGTCATTCATGGATGGTTTCTCCGGATACAACCAGATTAAGATGCATCCGGATGATCAGAAGCATACAGCTTTTAGGACACCCTTTGGGGTATTCTGTTATACAGTAATGCCCTTTAGTCTGAAAAATACTAGTGCAACTTACCAACATGCGATGAACATGATTTTTTATGAGCATTTGCATAAGACGGTGGAGTGCTATATTGATGACCTAGTAATCAAGAGTCATAACAAGCAAGATCATGTCAATGACTTGAGGACGATGTTCAAAAGCACGAGAAAACATCAACTCAAGATAAATCGACCAAATCTTTCATGGGGGTATCATCAGGCAAGTTCCTTGGAATTATAGTAACATTCAAAGGGGTACACGTCGACCCCGAAAAAGTAAAATCCATCCAAGAGATGCCACCTCCGAAAAATCTCAAAAAACTCAGAGGCTTGCAATGGCGTTTAGCCTACATCCGCAGGTTTATAGCTAACCTGTCCAAAAAATACCAACCATTTTAGAGGTTGATGAAAAGAGTGTTTCGTTTGTTTGGGACGATGCTTGTCAAAGAGATTTTGATGAGATCAAAACTATCACACAAAGCCGTCTGTCCTAGCTGCACCGGTATCAGGTAAACCTTTCTTAATCTACATTAGGGCTATGGATCACTGCCTGGGGGCACTGTTTGCTCAAAAGAATGGCGATGGTCATGAGCAAGCTATATATTATCTCAGTCGGTCTATGATTGGTTCGAGTATCGATACAATTTGGTCAAAATGGAATGTGTAGCGTTGGTTTTTGCAATTCAAAAGATGTGACACTACCTGAGCGGTCAATCCATCTATGTCATCTCAAGAGTCAATCCTCTACGGATACTCTTGACGAAACCCGGATCCTTGAATTCTAGGTTAGCCAAATGGGCAATACTGCTCTCACAATACGATATGATATTCATGTCACATAAAGTAATTAAAGGCCAGGCAATAGACAATTTCTTGGTAGATCATCCCATCCTTGAGTCTTCTAAACTCTACGAAGATATTTTGGATGAAGTCTTCGAGTCGAATGTCACCTCGGATCGCTAAGTGTGGCAACTCTACTTCGATGGTGCATCACGAAGCAACCACAAAGGAGCAATCATTGCAGGAGTGGGGGTAGTGCTTATTAATCCCTATGGTCATGTCCTTCATCGGGCTTATTCATTGACTAAGCCATGCTCCAATAATGTGGCTGAGTATAACGCTCTCATAATTGGTTTGTAACTTGCTCAAGATATGGGTATCAAGTATCTTGAAGCCTATGGCGATTCCAAATTGATCGTCAATCAAGTCAAAGGAGAATATAAGGTCCGTCACAACGACCTGATACCTTACCATGAAGCAACAATGAAGCTTGCTCATTCATTCGAAGGCTTCTACATCAATTATGTAGCCTGCCTCGAAAATACTCATGCGCTGGCATCACACTTGCGTTACTCTCACCTTGACTCCTAAGTCTACTAGGCATATTACAGTGGCTCACCAGAATAAATTTCGGAATCCAATGAAGTGCACGTTATGACAACTCATTTCGAACCTGATAATTAGCGTTATCCTATCATTGATTACGTCTTGCACGAAATTTTGCCAGATGATCCGAAGCAAGCAACTTTCATCCAAAGAAGAGCCTCATGCTTCTTCTATCATTCTGCTATGCAGACTTTGTATAGCTAATCATTCGACGGTATACTACTCCGATGCTTATCGCCAAGCGAGGCTCGAGAGGCAATCAAAGAAGCCGATGATGGTACATGTGGAGCTCATCAACCCGGTCCTAAACTCCAAGACCAACTTTGTTGTTTAGGATATACTGGACAACGATGATCACAGATGCAGTAGCTTATGCCAAAAGATGTCGTGCGTGTCAATTTCACGCCGATTTCCTGCATCAACCGCCAGAAGAATTACATCTGACTGTTGCCTCATAGCCATTCGAAACATGGGGTATGGATATCATTGGGCCGATTAGCCCACCGTCTACCAAACGCTATCGATTTATTTTGGCCATCACCGACTACTTCTCCAAGTGGGTCAAAGCCATCCCACTTAGAAGTCAAAACTTCTAACGTGGTTAAGTTCTTGAAACACCACGTTATCTACCAAGTCGGCATCCCTTGGAGGATTGTCCATGATAATGGTCCATAATTCATCAGCCGACCATTCTTCAATTTCTGTGACAAATTCCGAATCCAAGATGTGGTTTCTACGCCATACAACCCGGCTGCTAATGGTCTAACTGAAGCTTTTAACAAAACTATCATCAAGCTTCTCAAGAAATTCATCTTCTCCAATAAACGAGATTGGGAGGAAAAGCTTGGAGAATATTTATGGGCCTATCGAACGACAGTCCGCACTCCTATAGGCACCTTGCCTTTCTCCCTGATATATAGTTGTGAAGCTATAATACCGTTAGAGATCCAAATACCATCATTAAGAATCACTCTTGTCGAAAATGATGACTGAGGAACATCATCAATAGTGTCTCCAAGAACTAGAGGCACTAGATGAGTTGAGACTTAAAGCTCAATAACAAATTGAGATATACCGTCACGGATCTCGAGAGCCTTCAACAGAAGAGTCAAGGAATGATCCTTCAAAGAAGGCGATCTGGTCTTAAGTGTTCGTCGACCCATGGTCATGACACATAAGGCTAAAGAAAATTTTCAACCCAAATGGGAAGGCTCGTTTGTAGTAGAGACAGTCTACTCAAATGGAGTATATCGTCTAATTGATCCGAATGGCAATAGGCTCATGGCACCAATCAATGAGAAATTTTTCAAGAAATATTACCCTTGATTTCTGGCCACTATTATCTCCCCACAAAGATATTGGTCACGTTTAAGTTTCCATCTCTGACTGTAAATCTTGATCATCTTGATCTAATATCCCAATCAAAATCTCTAACGAGTCATCAAGTTAATACCACACCTTTGCTTGACTCCAAATGCATTAGCATTGTCATATTAACATTACACCTCTGAACCATTTGTACCCCATTGATCCAACCGGTTAACATTACACCTCTATCAGGCCATTTCGTTGGCTGGTTAACATCATACCTCTGTCGGCTTGTCTTTTCGGATTCGCCTGGTTAACATTACACCTCTGTCAATCCATCTCTCTCGAAAAAATCAATTAGTTAATATTACACTTCCTTCGATTTCTTACCGTTAATTTAACATTACACTTCCAAATGGGAGTCATCTTCTGGACTCCTTTGAACCGACCAGTTAACATTACACCTCTGTCGGTTGCTCTATTTGGCATGTTAACACTACACCGCTGTAAAAAAAACCCTAATACTGTCATGTTAACAATACACCTTTGAACAGTACCAAACCTGATACGTTAACACTACACCTCTATCAGTTTGGTTTCACCACCTCTCTCCCCAAAATAGATATCAATACGATACGTTAATACTACACCTCTATCGTACACATGTCAAACCAAATGGCAAAAATTCTTTATTATTATCAAAAGAGCTAAGCTATTATAGAAGGGAGAATCCTAAAAGAAAATGGGAAATAAAGATCGGATGTGCTCAATGTGCTCCGCCATCTTAGTATCCCTGGCATCAAGAGCACCTTTTAGAGCTCGTTCCCTCAAAATCTCTGGATCGATCAGGATGGCTTGAGCTTTTGCGGCTTCTAATCTAGCCGTTTTAGCCTAAAGTTGAGCTATTTTGAGATCTCGTCAGGAGCTTGGTTCATTCTATGTCCTAATAAAAAAAGTGCATTATATATATATATATATATATATATATATATATATATATATATATATATATATATATATATATATATATATATATATATATATATATATATATATATATATATATATATATATATATATATATATATATATATATATATATATATATATATATATATATATATATATATATATATATATATATATATATATATATATATACATACACACACACACATGGTGGATTTTTTGACTAAAGTTAAATAAGGGATAAATTTGAGGAATTAAAATAATTTAGAGGAAATTTTACAATTATCATGACTTGCAGGTAAATTTAAAAATGCATACAATTTGAGGTTTATGTATAGAAAAATTCAAAACTAAAATATGAGAAAATTTCAGTAAATCCCAAATCAATTTTGGTGTATGAAACTAAATCTCTAATATCTTTGAAACTCTGAATAAGCCCTAATATCTTGTGGCAAAAACCCTCAAAATTAACATCATTAGTTTATATCAGATAAAATGACCAAAATACCCCAATACATTTTGGAGGAAATTCCAATAAGTTTTATGCTTTTCACTTAATCCCCAATAACTTCTGGTAGAAAACTCCTAATAATGGATGTTTATAATTTTTAAAATTTTAAAAGGTTTGTTTGTAATATTTAGATCTTTTAAGTGGTTGTTTATAATTTTAAATTTTAAAGGGTGTGTTTGTAAATTTAGATTTTTGGGGTTGCTTGTAACTTTTAAAATTTTAGGTTTTTGGGTTCTTTGTATTTTTTTAATTTAAAGGGTCTATTTGAAAATTATTTATTTTTAGGCTATTTATAATTTTAGATTTTTCATTATGCTATTTGTCATTTGTTATTTTATGGGTTTTTATAATTCTCATATTTTTCGGTGTTTGTTTCAACTTTTCGATTTTCATGGAATTGTTTGTAATTTTAGAATTTTTCAGGGGTGTTTGTAGTTTTATATTTTTTTCTAGGAGTGCTTTGTAATTTATAAATTTTTGGGGGTCACGTATACTTTTAGAATTTTAAGGTCTTTTGCAATATTTACATATTTAGGGTTTTGTTTTTAATTTCAGATTTTCTAGGGGCTATATATAATTTTAAATTTGCAAGGATTTATTTGTGATATCCTAATTTGTTCAGGAGTTTTCTATAATTTTAGTAATTCAAAGGAAATTGTTTGTATCCTTCAAAATTTTCTATGTATTGTTTGTGATTTTAGATTTTTTAGGAAGCTATTTATATTTTTATATTTTTAATTATTACTTATTATTTTATGGGTTAACATGCAAATACAAATGATTTGATGAGTATATAATGGTCTTGAAGGTTAATTTTGTCAATAAAAATATAAGATAACCCTATTTATGGAGGTTAAGTGCAAAAAAATATATTTTTGGGGGTTTTCTGTGAGTTTCAAATATTTTGGGGTTTAGTGCTAAACCAAGAAAGATATGAGCGGTTTATTGAATTCACTCTTTAAAACATTAAGAAGGGCTCTATGACAAATTTTTGAATTTTTAATTATAAATTGTTATGACTTGATTAGAATTAATAAATATTTGATTATTAAAGTTTTGTAATTTTTATAGGTAAAATTTATAATTATGAACTTGAATAGTTTTAATTTGATAAGAATTCTTCAAAAGCGGAATTAGTCGTACACATGTGATTTTCTAATAGGATAGAGGGATATATGATATTTTTTTTATGAGGGATTTAACACTTGGCACGTTTTTGTACACATGACATTTTATGTTGCATCTAGGGATAGTTTACCAATTTCTCTTTACTTATGGAGGTTAAGTGCAAAAAAATAAAACATTTTGGGGGTTTTGTGTGAGTTTCAAATATTTTGGGGCTTAGTGCTAAACCAAGAAAGATATGAGCGGTTTATTGAATTCACTCTTTAAAACATTAAGAAGGGCTCTATGACAATTTTTGAATTTTTAATTTTAAATTGTTATGACTTAATTTTTTGAATTTTTAATTTTAAATTGTTATGACTTGATTAGAATTAACAAATATTTGATTATTAGAGTTTTCTAATTTTTATGGGTGAAATTTTCTAATTATGAACTTGAATAGTTTTAATTTGATAAGAATTCTTCAAAAGACGGAATTAGTCGTACACATGTGATTTTCTAATAGGATAGAGGGATATATGATTTTTTATTAGGAATTTAACACTTGGCATGTTTTTGTACACATGACATTTTATGATACATCTAGGGATAGTCTACCAATTTCTCTTTACTATATAATAAAGGAGGATATATATATATATATATATATATATATATATATATATATATATATATATATATATATATATATATATATATATATATATATATATATATATATATATATATATATATATATATATATATATATATATATATATATATATATATATATATATATATATATATATATATATATATATATATATATATATATATTACTCTGTAAGAAAAACTTAATCTTAGACCCACAATATTTATATAAATAACAATGTTTTGTAAAAGATCTATTTTAGCCTTAAAGGTTTGAAACATTAATTTTAACTTAATCTTAGACCCACAATATTTATATAAATAACAATGTTTTGTAAAAGATCTATTTTAGCCTTAAAGGTTTGAAACATTAATTTTAACAATATTATCAAAACATAGACTTCTCATTGGTTACTAATTTTTGTAATCTTTTCACGTTGTACTCTTTTGATATCTTAAGTTTAAATTTGATATTACCAAACTAAAAATTATTATCAAATTCGAAAACTGCTCATTGATTTTCTAAATCTTTTGTACTATTTCCACTTTGTATTTAATACATACGATAAATTAGAATTGCAATGTGCACTTACAGCTTACTTATTAACATGAAAATGAGGACACGTGCAACGCACGTGCACCTAGTCATCATAAAAATTGATTTCAAGGAACAATAACTAAATATAAACCTAATTGAACCAGATAATCATACTATTCATATATTTACAGCACATCAACTTCAAAATTAGGGCAAAATTGATCGTTGAATAACAGACCAATACAAAGCCCTAATCTTTTACTCCTAATAGAACACTAAAACCCTAAAAATAAGATGACTGCAAAATAAAAAATATTAAGAAAATTGCTTGAGCAATTCCTTACATGCTACTGCTCTTCACATAAATCTTGTGGAGATTCTTCTTCTTTAGTTTGCTACTACAGCTTGGAATTGATTTGGACTCAATATACAGGTTGGAATCAAAATTAGGGCAAAATTGGGCCCCCCTACCCTTCCTTTTTTTTTCCTGTAGAGAGCGGGAGGGAGGGATGATAGTTGCGTGGGTGTAAGAGGGTATTTTGATAACTAGACACCCTCAGTTAGTCTGAATTATTTACAGTTCGAGGTTTTGAACATAGAATCTAACTGAAGGACCAATATCAATATATTTGAGCAATTTGACGGACTAATATAAAAATTTGCAGATTTAAGGGACTACTATCATATTACTAATGATGATGTAGGGGACTGATACCCAAAAAAACCCAAAAAAAAAAAAAAAAAAGGATGGAAAAACAAGAAAAAAAAGAAAAGAAAAAAGAACAAAAAAAGGAAAACAAAGGAGAGCTTTTTCCCGTAAAAAATTTGGATTAGAAGTTGGGCTTATAGAGTCCGGCCTACGCCGGCTCATGGGCCGTTTCCCAAACTATAAGTAAGTTCTGAAATTGAGAGCTAGGGTTTGCAGTTCCTTCTTCTCTTGAAACCGGCGGCAGCTCTAACAGCGGAGAGAGGAGAAGAAGCAGAGCAAGAGCAATGGCGTCGGATAAAGATGTTACGATCCGAACCCGAAAGTTCATGACCAACCGCCTCCTCTCTCGCAAGCAATTCGTAACTTTCTCAAAAACCCTAATTTCCCTTTTTTTTCTCGATCTAATTTCTTTACTAGATCTTAACATTTCCCTCTTATCTTTATAAGGTTATTGATGTTATTCATCCAGGGAGAGCGAATGTCTCAAAGGTAGTTGATCGTTCTCATCTCATATCGTCATTTTTTAAATAAAATTAAACATTTTTTGTTAATCTTTTTTGGGGGTTTTGAAATTGAAGGCGGAGTTGAAGCAGAGGTTGGCTGGGTTGTATGAGGTGAAAGATCAGAACTCGGTCTTTGTTTTCAAGTTTAGGACTGCTTTTGGAGGAGGAAAGTCTACTGGGTTTGGTTTGATTTATGATTCTGTCGAGAGCGCGAAGAAGTTTGAGCCCAAGTATCGTCTCATTAGGGTAAGTGGTAATCTCAAATTAACAAATTTTTTTTTGTTCTCTTAGATTATTTAGTGACTTGGGTTTGTTAATCCTTTGCTTTATGAGCTATTAGGTTAGTTGTTGGGTCACTTGTTCTACTAATTTCATCGTAGTGATTAATAATGAATTGATATATAGATGTTATACCTATTAATTCCACATTGTTTTTACTGTGTGCAAACTATGCATAATGGTAATAGCCTCAGATTTTAAATTTTTCACGAAATGAATAGATTGAAATTTCTGCATCCAACAAGCAATTGTTTGTTATGATGCCTCTTTCAGTATTAAAAGTAGTTTGTGGCTGGCGCATTGCGTGGAAATTAGAGAGATGGTTGGTTGGTTTTGGATTGGGAAAGGGAGGGAGGGAGGTGGCATATTTATAGGACCATTATTAATTTTGATAGGATTGATGTAGACATGACGATCAATTGCATAGAAATTCTGGAAAAATGTATTCAGTAGTAAGAAAGAGGAATAATTATTTCTAAAAAGTAATGAATAAAACAACTTCCTCTTGTTGAGCTTACTATTCTACAAGAGAAATGTGCAATAATAGTTATTCATGAATCCCAGAGTAAGATTACTTTATAATTTGTTCTTAGTTTGGTTGAACTTACTATTGTGCAATGATTATCATCTTATATTCATCCTTATTTCTCAAATTTTCTATGAGAACATATTTGAAACAAAACTAATGAATTCTTGGGGAAATATTATAGTTTTTTCCAGTTATTAGCTCATTTTGAAATTAGTTCCCAAATCTTTAAGTATTTTGAAATTAGCCCCCAAATCTTCATATTTTGAAATTAGTCCTCCAGATCTTTTGAGCGTTTGAAACTAGTCCCTCTAGTTGCCACCAAATTCAATGATTTGGGGATATAATTTTGAAACACTTAACATATTTGGGGTACTAATTCTGAAATATGAAGATTTAGGAGACTAATATCAAAATAATTTAAGATTTGGGGACTAATTTCAAAACACTAAACGATTTGGGGGACTAATTTCTAAATATGAAAGATTTGGGGGACTAATAAGTTTTGCTTGTCCCCAAGCTAATGTTCTGATAGAAGTTATGTTTAAGGTTTATATCTACGTTTATGATTTCATGGAATATGTTTGTTGTACTTTTATCAATCAGGGATGCTTATGCAGTCAGGGAGGACTTTTTAACCTGAGTCGTGTATTGAGCATTGTGGTGTCAAGACAAATTATTGTGTGGACCTTCAGTTTTCTCAACTTGTTCTCAGAGAATGTTGTTCGCAATTATTGTGTTTGAATGGGCAAACATGTCTTTTGAGGAGCAAATGAAGACCTTTGTTATAGTGTTTGTATATTTTTTTAATAAAAAAATTTGTAAGACCCTAGAATACTATGTGCATATTATAACTCCTAAACCTACGACACCAACATTTTTCTCATATGCATCTGAAGACTCTTTCTCCGGCAACAATTATCCGATGTTTTTGTATTTGTGTTGCTTAAGAAAATTTGGTGATATTTGTAGAATTTAGATGTTGTATTTCAAAATCCTTACACTGAGCCTACTTCTTTTGTGATGCATTTCAAGGTTCTGTAATGTTGTCACGACAAAAAGAAAATGTTCAGAAATTTTGGATTTTTGGTGCTTAACAAAATGTCGTATTTTGACAGAATGGGCTGGACACCAAGGTTGAGAAGTCCAGGAAGCAAATGAAGGAAAGGAAGAACAGAGCAAAGAAGATTCGTGGTGTTAAGAAGGTACCAGATTGGTTATACTGTTTTAACTTAAAAAACTTTTATAAAGAGTCCATGCGATGCACGTTTATTATAGTTGTTTTTTGGTTAGCAATTTATTCAGTAGAAATGCTTCTAAACAATGTACAGTATTTAACCGAAAAATGCTGAAATTATTTTCTTGTGTTCAGACCAAGGCAGGGGATGCTGCCAAGGGAGGAAAGAAGAAGTGAGGAAAGGCATCGACATCTTTCTATTACGATAGTTTTGTTTCAATCTTGATTATGATGGTGTTTTGGTGCCAATTCACATTGTGCTTATGACTTGTCGGCCAAAATTTTATGTGATGTACTAGTTCTTCGGGGTACTGTTTAGAGTCGGTTACTTTATGTGTTGAAGTTTTTTGGGGGAAGAAACTGAATTTCGAGTATTTTTGTCTCAATGTAACATTTCAGCAAACTTAAATGCAACAATGTATGTTAGATTCTCTCATTTGGTGATTATCTTTTGTTCTTTACTTGTGTTTTGGTCTCTCTACGGTTCAAACTGTATATTTCCTGGAAAAGTTAGTGACGCATGCTGAAAAGTTATTTTGGTGAGAGCTCAACATTTGTTGACTATGGTGTCGCTAAAGAAATTCATTTTGTTTTAATTGATTTGAAAGTTAAAAATTCATTGTCCGACTCTTTTTCCTCTCTGCTCTTATTTTTGGCATGAGTAGTGATATATTGGCTACTCTGTCTAGTTTTAGTTGTTCTTGTTTGGCTGCGGTGATGACGAGCTTGGTTGAGTTGTACTTACACGCTATAGTTTCACCTACTTTGCACTTAAATATTCTTAGTTGTAATAATTGTTAAATATCCTGATGTTGCCACGGTAAATTGAGTTACATTGTATAAATTCTGTTTTTTAGTTGAAAATACCTCCATTAATTGTATAAATTCTGTTTTTAGTTGAAAATACCTCCATTAATTGTATAAATTCTGTTTTTAGTTGAAAATACCTCCATTAATTAACAAAAAGACCAATACAATCTCCTCAAATTTATTAAAATAGAAATTTACTTGGCCCTAAATTTACAATCTTCAGATGGTTATATCTCGGATTGGTTAGGGCATTACAAAATTGAATCTTTAAGGTGGGTTTTCCGCAAGTTTGAATGAATGCGGGCTAGAAATTCTCAATTAGGTAATTTATCCTCAACCTACTAGTATTGTAATTTGGGTGATTATTTTTTAATTGAGATTCCGTGGGTTTTATGGGTTACATTATTGAAACTTAAGATGGTTTACTACTTCCTGATTTGGTTTATGAAGTGAGCTTGAACATTTGGAGTTGCCTTTATGACTTCCTACAAAGAAATTGGGCAGAAATTAGAGAAAATATGACAACTGGGGCAAAATTTGATGAAGCAAGGGTAATGAAACATACCAGTATTCCTTAACCGAGAGTATGAACATGCAACTTCTGAAAACATTATAGTATTTAAGTGCAACCAAATAATAAACAAGGGTTTACATATGAAAAGTAGATGAAACTATAGAACTTATAAATGCATTGTTCCTAATTTACACTTAAAGATAAATCCAATGAACAACCAACATCTGCAGATCCTAATCTAATATCAAAGCAGCCAAACGAGGATACGTTTGTGCTTCAAAAAGTGTCTACTTTATTATCTGTCATATGAGTGTAAGGAACACAGATTAAATAAATAAAAATTGGTTTAGGAAAACCATGAATATTGCGTCTATTGAAACAATCCTTTTTTTTTTTTAGTTTTACACTCTTAGAGAGCCATGGCTTTATGTCTCAAAATGCAAAGGAAAGGTTTAAAAATCTCATAAAGCTGTAATATTAGCGTGAATACTAGACTTTTTCTGCAATTTGCTGAAGTCATTGAATTTACTGTGATATATGATAGACACACGTGAAAGTCTTCCTTACATATAATTTGGAAATAGTATTAATGCTAATATCAGGTTTTCGAGTATTTATAGCTAAAATCCACATTCCACAACATTATTAATACATGACTAGTCTAAATCTTTCTTTTTCAAGATGTAAAAAATAAAGCTTCTTTTAAGTTCTTATCACTTCAATACACCTACATACTTCTCATGTGAGCGTGTGTTACAAGCAAGAACAAAATAAATAGTATGCATTCCTATAACATATTTACAGACTGTTCAACTTAATGATATCAGGTTCTTGCGTGTATAATCGTTTGACAACTAGCATCTGTCTCGGTGATTCATGTACGGAGTGCGCACAAACCGAAGAAAACAAGAAGGAATTGATCGCGATACATGTAACGCAGAGGACTCTGTCACCCCTCAATAGGTAGGGACATTTGTTCTAACTAACCCCACCCAAACCAAACTTAACTTTGGGTGGGGTTAGGGTTAGGGGATTTTCCCCTTATGTGTCTAAGGACAGGCAAGTGTCCTTAGAATTATTCGTAACGCATTGACAAACTATTCAACTTACTAATGTCATGTTCTGGAGTTTATAACCACGATGCCTATCATCCATCTCAAGTGTCTCATGGGTGGGTGCTACAAAATAAGAGCAGGAATTCGACATGCATTCTTCTGATGCATTTTACAGACTGTCCAATTTAATGATGTCAGGTTCTTGTGTTTATAAATACCTTTGACAGCTATCATCTGAGATTTAATACAACCACTACGGTTTTTGAGGTGTACGAAAGAATACGACGTAGCTGAGGTCAGTTGAGCTAAGGCAAGTTCCTAGCCTAATTCTTTTTTCAATTGCATAGGACTGAATTTTTTTTATGTTTGCATCAAAGTTTTGAATCTTTGTTGACTTTGATTCTATTTCACATATTTTTATCATAGAAATAAATAATAAAAGTTTCCATAGAATAAAATATGAGTAATATTTCAATCTAGTTTGTATGATATTTTTTGTAGTGATTAGTTCATTCTTCTTTGTTAAAAAGTCGTGATTATAACTTATAGTAATATTTTTATTAGAATCATAGTTATTATTTACGGCTCGTATTGATTATTGTTTTGATGATTTTATTGGTTTTCTCCCGTAGATAAAAAATATATATATATATAGATTGTTTCTCGCGACAAATTTCCCAAAAGTGTAGTTTGTGATGGATAAAGGAGAGCTAGAACTAGAAGAATGGATTGGAGAGTTAATCAAAAGATATTGAAGGTATGTATTTCTTAACTATATGGCTTCTTTTAATGCCAATAGTTAAATAACCATGCCTTTATTATTGAATATTTATGACGATGTTTCTATATCTTTGAGTTAATTATACAATTATATCCTTGTTTCACCCCACAATTAGCACGACTTTTGTAATGTTAAATTTAAGCATTGTTATGTAAATTTTCTTTTTAGGATTTGTAGAAAAAACGAACTAGATGAAAGTTCTTATTTAATCATTTGAACCGTCATATCCGTTGCTCAGCTTTGATAATATGTTTGAAAACAATAACACTATATTCCTATTAAAAATTCAGTTGTCGTGGATAAAATGAGCATATATTATCATAAATGTTACAAAAATCAAAATAACATGCTCTACAAAAATCAAGATAACATGCTCTAATTTAATAAAAATAAATATCATAAACTAATTTAGTTTCACACATTGTTGGATTGAAGTGTATGTTTGCAAAATAATGCAAAAGCAAAAGGATATATAGGAATATTAATAAGGTAAGGATAACTATATTCTTTCTCGAAAAAATGAGGATATATATATATATATATATATATATATATATATATATATATATATATATATATATATATATATATATATATATAGAAACTTTAGTCGCAAAGTTTCTTGAAGTAGTGATATGGTCCCAAGCCACACATTGAGGGAGGAGAGAGAATTATTTTTTAAAGTTATGTGTGAAATTTAGAATTGTCATTCTCAAGGATCCTGAGGAACTTGGTACAATTTTCATTTTTACACACACACACACACACACACACACACACACACACACACATATATATATATATATATATATATATATATATATATATATATATATATATATATATATATATATATATATATATATACACACACACACAAAAATCCTGTATAAAATCCTGTATATAAAAGAAAGTTTCTATATACATCGAAGGGTTTAATTCACAAGTAGAGAGGTTGGTTGGGCAATCTAGTATCTAAATCAATTTCAATAATTAGCTTTCCTAATTATTGAATGACTTCTAGTTTCTATGTATAAAAGATTTGGCTGTAAAAGCAACTAATCAAAGTACTGCACCTTCATTTCAATTTTAGCGATGTACAAGTGATTTTCATACTATGTTTTAGATAGTTTAGTCTTCAACATTAGTATAATCAAAAGAAATTGACCAACTTAATTATAAAATAAAATTAATCAAAACCTTCGACTTAGTCTTAACCTGGAAAATTATAAGTTATTTTTATACAATTTCTGTATATTAGTTAATAGGTTTGATTTATGGAAACCTTTTCATAAATAAGAAGTGCATATTCCCAAATCCAATATTAACTTAGGTGCTCAAGAGAAAGTTGACTGATAGACTGTGAGCTAAGGCAGTATGACAAATTCTAGGAAAGAAAATCTATATTAATATTGACAACAAATTTTGCAACAACATAAACTACATC
The DNA here is from genome assembly GCA_012295165.1 of Asparagus setaceus. NCBI lineage: Eukaryota > Viridiplantae > Streptophyta > Magnoliopsida > Asparagales > Asparagaceae > Asparagus > Asparagus setaceus. Next base: position 10,266,824 of record CM022703.1, read on the forward strand.
TCAGAGACACCATAAAAATTACACATCACAACAAATTGCAAAATGTGTAACAAAACATTTATTAATGCTCTATATTAGATTAAGGATTACAAAATGTTTTAATAGACGACAAGCTCTTCTCCAAGTGAAAGGATTAACTAGATGAGAATAAGGTCATGATACATCCTCATAAGAATATATGTGAAAGAGATTGAAGCCAAGTCAAGGATGAACAGATCGGATAGCTATGTTCCAGCAGCCATGGCCTTTTTCTTCTCAAGCTTCCGTTGACGATGTGCATGATGTGGAAACATAGGCTTTAGGTATTGGATGTTAAGGGACAAAAATTAATCTAGTTTTATTGAAGGTGAAGAGTTTTTTCTCGAGGGCCATTATGAACCCAAAATGAACGAGGAAATAAAATATTTTGTTTGTACATTTACAGGGGGTTTGGCTATAAGTTGAGATAAATGGTTGAAATTGTAGCGCCACTATTTATAGGTAAAAAGGGTCCATGGTCCTGACACTCAGTCCACCTTGAGATTCTTTTCAACTTGACTTTAATTGTTCTTTTGCCTAGAACCGTTACTCTAGGTTCTCATTGCGTGACGTATAAAAACATTAAAATTTAATAATGTTATGTAACGGTAAACTTTTGGTCTTAGCTTGTCTCTTTGTGAGTGGTGGTTCTCGTGTGGGTAGATAAATCCGCAATACAAAATTTGTATACCGATTTTATTTTGGGGTTCTACGATATATAAGCTTGCAAAAACATAGAACTAAAGCCATAGATCGATGAAAGAAAGAATATAGAAAACACTAATTTACTCAAAAAAATTGTAAACATTAAAACTAGAAACAGACGGATTGAATAAGGTTTAGTAATTGACGTGATTACTTACGTCTTTAAAGTATAACCAAGTAACGATTCCGCTAATGAATGATAAAAAATGATAAAGTCTCTTAAAACATAACCTCAGCTCCTCTTTTTAAATCGTTCGACGGGTGAGCTACATATTTATATGATGGATTTTTATGTACATGACCTAGATTGCAAAAAATATGCACCCACAAAATAAGAAGCAAAGACCGAAACTTTGCCGTTACCTAATGTTGTTAACTTTTCTATTTTTATGTCATCCAATGAGAACCTAAGCTAGAGTACGTCTCTGGCCAAAAAAACGAAGTTGAAAAGAATCTCGAGGTTAGCTAGTAAACCCTTGAATGCCTATAAAATTGGGCATAATTTCACCCATTTACATGAGTTTCTCCTCCTTAGAGATGTGCAAACAAATCTCAATTTTCCTTGTTCATTTTAGTGTTCAAAATAGCCCTTCCAAAAAACCGTTTACCTTCAACAAGACTTAAGTTTTGTCCCTTAATATATAATACCTAGAGCCTATGTTTCCACAAATATGCACATTGATAAAGGATTTTGATTAACAGAAAAATGCAACGGCTGCTGGGATATAGCGTTCCTATCTGAACACCCTCGATATAGTCTCTAATGTTCTTCACAACCTAACTATACACACGCAAACTGTTAATAAAGTTACTTTACTGAAAGTTCAAGTTCTTATAGAAGTTTTCCACTGTCTCGACTTCTGAGCTCAAGGCAGTAATTCTCTCCCTCTTCTTTGAAGAAAGGGTTTTGTTAACAAGTGGCACTTGTTAAGAGTCATTAATTAGGTTCTCTATCACTTTAGTAGTCTTGATGTATAATTGAAAAACTCATGAATAAAATGCATGACCTATTTAATACTTTGCACATATCATTACTTTAGTAATCTTGATATTTAAAAGTAAATTTTTTGACAAAAGTTATATTTTCTTGAGAATATTTGTATTTTTGAAATTTTAAACAAATAATATTTTTCAATAAATAAGATTGTTTCTCAAAAAATTTATTTTTGAAATTTTGAAGATTTTATGGAACTTTTTTGGAAATTTTTTATCCTTTTTGTAAAAATAATATTTTAGAAAAAATATTTATTGGATAAATTTTGAAAAGAATTATATTTTACAAAAATATTTTGGAAAAATAATATTATTTCTTTGAAAATATTATTTTTCATATTTGTTTTGGAAATAATATATATTTTCTCAAGAAAACATAATATTCTCAATAAAATAACTTTTGTCAAAAATTACGTTTTAAATATCAAGATTAGTAAAGTAATGATATGTGCAAAGCATTAAATAGCTCATGGCTTTCATTTATGAGTTTTTTCAAATACTAAAGTAATTGAGAGCCTAATTAATACATGTCTTGGATTCTGCTCTTCACTAATCAATTTCCAATTTATCCCTAAACTAAGAAAGTCAAAAGGAGTTAATTGATACTTAAGTTGGAGTTAACACCCAGTCTCTCGAACCTTCTATTTAATCTCCCATTAATTTAATCCAAAACGAAGAAGTCAAACAAAAAAGAGTTGATTAATACTTAACATAGAGTTAATCCACAGTCTCTAGAACCTTCTCTTTAATTTAGAGAAACCATAACACCTATAAGGTGAATTTCAGAAAACCTCTCAAATAACCCCTCCTAAATTTCAGAATGTCATAGAACCCTTGGGGCCTCTAGAAACCCTATAAAATGTTTTTTTAAAATAACCCTTAAGCGTGAACCACAATTATTACTAGCAAAAATATCCCTTTATATAATTTTATCTACCCATGTGAAAATTGTGGTTAACGCTATTAGAAGGTTTTTGAAGAATGTTGAAAGTTGAACGGAGTTTCTAAGGACCCTAAACTTTAAGGGGATTATGTGACATTTTTAAAGTTAAGGGGTTATCTGAGAAACTCTGAAACTTAAGGTGTGTTTTCTGAAATCTACCCCATAATTTTTATGGTTTCTCTAAATTAGAGTTCCAGAGACTGTGAATTAACTCTAAATTAATATTATTGAACTCATTTTGTTCGACTGTCTTAGTTTAGGGATCAAATTAATGAGAGATTATTAGAAAGTTCAAGAGACTGTATTAACACTGAATTAAGTTCCATTAACTTGTTTTGTTTGACTTTTTTACGTTAGGAACAAATTAATGGGGAATTAATTAGAAGGTTCGAGAGACTGTGTATTAAATCTAAATTAAGTGTTTATTAACTAGTGTATTGACTTTCTTAGTATGGGGATTATATTAATGAATAATTCTATTTGGACCCAAAAATAGGACCATTACATGGGATAGGTGATGTGGAAATTAATTAATACTAATTTAATTTCCGAGCTGTAAATTTATCTCCCGCCACCGCCACCTCCGCCGGCCGCCACTCTCTAGTCCTCTAACCATTAAAAAAAAAAAATAGGTGTGCGGATAAACTTTAGTTTCAGTAATCTTTAGGTGGAAAAATCCTTAATCCCTTTGCTATACTTCTTGAAATTTGAGTTTACTCCCAAGATTATGGACTAACTAAATCTCACCATTGGAGAGAAGAGGAAAATTTCTCTCTTATGCTGCCATCAATGGGCAATCCTTCATATTTGACCCCAAGATCAACAACGGCCTCCAACTTGATGTTGTCACAAACATTAAGAACGTTCTACTCTTGTACTCTTGGGTTTTAGCTTATTTCGTGCAAAGCTCCATTTTTTCTGAAGTGGAGCATTTTTGCTGGGTTCCCTCGTCATCGGCTTGAAACAAAGAGATGAAGGCCGTTATTGTTAGTGATCATTCAACAAAAATTGGGAATTTACATTACTATAAAGATGAGGAGCGCACATCTCTTATGGTCAATTACAACCAGCCTAAAAGTATCTCAAATTCAGATCACATCTTAAATATTGCTTCATCAATCAACACCTCAATAACAACTGATCGCTAATGTTAATTATCAATTATAATTTATTGTATAATTACAATAAATTCAAATTCTTAAATAATCTTAGCCAGCTCATGCTGAGTCATTGAACAACTGAACGTGCCCGCTCACCCGTCCCCTAAACCTGTCCCTTAAACCTGTCCCATTTTTGGGTCCCCCTAGCACAACTCTTTTAACTAATATCATGTTTTTCTTAATTACCTTTAAGGGCTATAATTGCAATTGAAAACATGTAGCATGAACTTTCTCTTTATTATAATAATAACTATAACACTTCTATATACTCAAAATAAATTTTACTCTTGATATTTGTCTAGAATCAGCTATGATTAACTTGTCATCTTGCTCTTTTCAATATCGATCTTAATTCTTCTTGTAACGTGTATAAAATATCTCAAACATATATTAGACCAATATGAAGATTTGTCATTCATCTAACTAAGTCGATTACTGCATACGGTCCTAATAATCTCCTCCTTTTAAAAATAACAATGAAATTGAAATTATAAGTATGGATGTTTGAGATACATGAATTATACACATTCTCGGTTCATGACATATGAAATATTATATGCAAGCTCCCTCTACATGTATGCATCATGAAATATGAGATACATGTTTATTAGAGGAGTTCTAACAAGTTGTGTAGATCGATTGCCTATCTACACTTTCATGATGGTGATGCCATCTCCCACTTTTTTTTTTTAGAAATAGAATATAGGAATTTTATCTTAATGTCCCTAGTTTTCTAAAAGAAATCTTGACCTCTTGTATAAATTGACCTCTTGTATAAATTAGTTGACCTCTTGTATAATAAATTACCCTAGGTTCAAGCTTTCTCATTCCTTCTAATAATACTTTTCAATATCAAACCTATTCTAAAATTCTACTATCCCGCACTATTTTTACAATAAATTATATACTAAAGATCTGATCCACTTATTTATATTTAAGGATTAATGAAATAAAATGTAAATTTCACAAATTATCTAAACTAATACTATTATAAAAGTGGGTTGCTATGTTAAAACATTTCTTCCTAAAATGCCCTCCAACATATCCATCCATCCATACATGAAATACACAAATGGTCAATTTTTCATCCCTCCAAAACACATACATGCATACATCTCTAGCACATCCATACATACATACATGAAAGATATATACATACTTAATTTTTATAACCTCCTATTTATTACCATCAAAATTTCATTTAACCACCCACTAATAACATTCCTCCACTAACTCTTGACATTACACTCTAATAATGAAAACGTTACAACTATTCCTCTTCCACAAATCACTATAAATAACTATAAAATCTTATCAAATTTCTCCAACCAAAATTCTAACTCTTAATCAAAATTTATGTAGATGGAAAAGTAAGGAGGCACAACTACAGCACTTACAAACCGCAATAAGTGTGAGTGTGTCAATGGTAACATCACCGGTGGAGTACAATCGATTTGAATGAGAAGATGGTAATGGAAGCATCAGTGTGACAGTTGAGAGAGCAGAGAAAAAATTGGTGAAGGCGACAAAGAAGGTGGTTCTGTATTTTATCAAAATCTGCAGCTGTTTCAATCATGAACTAATTGGTTTTTTTTTCTTCCATCTTTGTATATGTTTTTGCCTTAGGGTGTAAATTGGTTTCAAGCTCCTAGGCATGTTTGTAAATATGTTAAATTGTTTGTATTGTTCCGCTTGAATCTTTTAACGCACTATGTTTATTCTCGAATAAAGAAAACTTTGTCCATGACAATGCATTATCGTGCAATTGCTTTACACTATATGTATATGAGAATGTAAAGGGTTAATTTTCGTTCTATGGTTACTAGGGTAATACATTGCTATTATTTGGGTTATAAAGGACAAATAGAAAGTGCAAGAAGATCAATTTAGAAAATGATATAGTTAGTTGGTCCCGAGGATGCTTATAGAAGGGATTACTACTACAATTTTAAGAGTATTATTAATTTTCGCTATTAATCTACTATTAGATTATAATAGTTAATGTATGATAATTATAATATACATTAATATCACATTAATATATAATATTTATACAAATTATTAAATATGTACAATTATCAAATGTAATATAAGTAAAAATTATTTATTTACCAATTCAAATAAATATATATAATATAATATTTGTAGTAATATGAAAATTCATCAACTTTTCATTATTCCACCATCTTCTTAACCCCCTTCATTAAGGAACTCATTCATGAAGGGTTACTCATTTCTCCATTAACCATTTGTAAATTGCATCATTATCACAAATAGGAAAATTGTACATAATTCCCTCATCTATATCTTGAGTTGCACTAAATCCTCCTCAATATATTAGCACTTAACACCCTCGAATACAATTTTAGAGATATAAATTATAAGTATCAAATATAAATTGAGGGACTCTAAGAGCTAATAATAAACTAGGGAGGTTTCATAATTTCTAGAAAGATAATTTCAAAATGACATCCCTCTCTCTCATGAAAATGTACTAGAGCTTGTCGCCTACAAGCAGTTTATATTTTATAATAGAAACATATGTAAGCTAATTTTCTATGCAGAATTATTGTTTCCAATAAAAGTAACTTTCATAACCTCCTACAAATATACCCATTTAATTTTTATGCATTAAGTCTCATTTCATTGAATAAATATTAATTCTTTATTAATTACCTATAATATCTTAATAACTATGCACTTTCTAGCTTAATAGAACCAAAAGAATTCCAAAAATTGATCAACAAGCGTGCCTACGCAACGCACGCATTACCGATACTAGTACTATTCTAAAAGTGTGTTGGATGTTAAAACATTTCATCCAAAATGCCCTCCCATTTCTATAGAAGTGCAAAGATGTTATTTATGCTCATATGGGTATCTATGTAAATTTGTGTCTTTTCATGATAAAACACATACATACATACATACATGAACATAATTAACATCATATCATCATTAATCACTATAAATGTTTTAAGAATTAATGAGCAAAATTATGAGGTGTTTTTCATTATTAAGAATTGATGAGAAATGAGTTATAAACTCAAGAGCCTTCATCACACCCTATAAATCCCAATTAATTGTCACAAGTTATGAGGGTTTTAATTAAGAATCAAAGGAAAATTTGTTATGAGAGGTGTTTTTCATTATTGAGAATTGATGAGAAATGAGTTATAATATCAAGAGTCTTCACACCCAATAAATCCCAATTAATTGTCACAAGTTATGAGGTTTTCTAATTAAGAATCAATGGAAAATTTATTATGAAATGAAGAGGCTAAATCACAGCTAATTGTCACAAATTATACATTTTTAAATTAAGAATCAATGGGAAATCGGTTATGAAATGAAAAGAAGTCATACCCTATAAATCCAACCAATTATGGCTTGACTCGATTCCTCAAAAAATGTACAGCGTGGTCCAGACTCACTCTTAATTATGTTGTCACTTTGCGTCAATGGTTCTCTCCATCTCTTAGATAAAATCAAGTAAATTACGGAATTGAATGACTAAATGTCTATATCCAAGAATAACTAAAGTGAAACTCTACTTTCATTAGCATGAATTATAATGAGTGATTATTGATTAATTGCATACTTTTTTTTTTCTGTGTGCATAGGATAGCATGTACCTGCAACGACCGTGAATTCTGAGAGAGCAAGTTCACACTTAGGAGGCGGCTTCTTCTTGATACTAAAGGTGAATTCTTTATTTCTTAATGTTTTTAAATTCTTTATTTCTTAATGTTTTTCTTTCTTATGTGAGGCTTCATTATTTTTCTCTTGAGATCTATTTGGTGATGTAAAAATTCATGCGATAAACCATGTAAAGATGATGACTAACATTAGTTCAAGAAATTAAGTGTATTTAAGGATTCTACAAAGATATATTGAGAAGATGCTCCAAATTTTCTTTTTCTTTCTTTTTCCATGATGCTTAAGGTACTCTAATTTCAGAATTTTTTTCTTTTTCACTAGTTGTAACTTGTAAAGTTGTGAATTTATTGACAATTTTAAAATGCTGAATTTCATGAGCTATGGTGGTAAGATAAGTGAGGAAAAAACTGAGTTAAAAAGTGAGAAATGATTACCAATCTTATTCTTTGTTATAGGGTATTTTAAACTGTTAAAGATTATTTGGAATAAAACTTCATTGTTTCTATTATTGTGTTCAAAGTAGAAAGGTTGTCGTTAGAAAATACTGAGTTTTGATGATTTAAGAAGATGCTTTAATTAGAGGAAAAATATTTCAATCATTTAGCTTTAGCTTTAGCTTCTCATCATTAGTAACCCCTCTCTTCTCTCATGTATATTGCAATCATCTTCAACCTAGAGAGTGGCACAAAAAATCTTTAGCCAAAATAAGTTTTTTTCATCCTTATTCCAAACCATTCATTAAGCTATATCAACAAATCCATCTTCAAAAATAAAACCATTCAAAAATTCCCATACAAGCAAGCACACACTACATTCAACCCACACCACTACTTCTAACTTCTTCCTCTCTTCCCATTACAAGCAACCCAAAAATTGCACAAACTATCTTAAATCTTCATAGTTTTATAAACAAAACCCTAAAATTTGTAGAAAACACCTTCAAACTTTATAAATTTACAAATTAATCCCTATAAACTTTAAAAATGAATCTCAAAAGAATTATTTTAGATGTAGGGTCTTAATGGTGAGAAGTTTACAAATAAATCCTCCAGGATTGCCATAAGTACATCTACAATTAAATTTTACAATAAGTTATATAATTTTTTTGAAAGGGAACCTGTGCAACGCACGTGCACTGTACTAGTATGAATAAAAACTCCAAACACCACAAAAGAAATCAAGATATAAAAAAAATAAAGACCATCCCTTACTCCATAATACTCAAATGTTAAGCAACGAATTAAGCAAAAATCATATTGTTTTGCTTAGTGCATTTTCCTACAATAACTAAGCGAAGAAAGCTCTACAAACCTGTCAATGGCAACAAGGCCACTAATTTAACATGAAGAAGTTAAAAAACGTATTCCATTCAACATGTTCAAAATAAGATGGACATGGTGCTAACAAGTCCCCTAATTCCTCTACAAAATATTACTAATTAATCTGAAGCATTGATATTTGATGAGAATTTTGTTTCCTTATGGATGATAGCATTTTTCGACATCAAAGCTTCGATTGATCAAACCTGCAATACAATAATACTAGCTAATATAAGGGAAATATTGCTTACAATGTCTATTTCTCTCTAATTATAGCACTAAGTGTAAAATTACTCACAAAAAGTTTAATTCTCTAAAACATGTAGTCTTAAGGATGCCAAATCCAAGAAGTAGCATTGAATGTCGGCGTGTCGTCCATTGTTGAACCATCTACACCTAAGACAAGTAACATCAAGCTGGATCGTATGATGTTTACAAATATTAATGGAACAAAATAGCTAGTAATTTCGACTTACAATTTTGTGATGACTGAATGGGGAAATAGTCATTCGCATTTAGGCTCAAGAAATTATATGTGTCCTATGACATACCAAACATATGAAATTACATAAAGCATACATGTAAATTTTTAGTCGTGCAAAATTAAAATAAATATGAAATAAGGAAAACTAACCATATCGTGCATTATTGGTTGAGATATAGGTTCTATTGAAGCTAAGATTGACTCTCCTTGAGAAGCAAAAGTGTTGTCATCATTCTAAAATAAAAATATAAACAAAAAGTTGTGTTACATAATTCTTATAGCAAATAAAATTAATTCACCATTATTCATACCAATTGTTGCAAAGACTTCCCTTCCTACAGGTGGCCTCTTTAAGCAATGATTGTACATTAAACAATTACAAAAATAGCATCAGTTTATTGTGCAAACATATTAAGATAATTAACATGGAAAAATAAGATCGATCATAAGGTTCCATACCTTTTTTGCATTATTGTTATTCCTTTTCTTGCTCTTTTTCTCAATTCCTGATTTGATTCTTTTAGCTCCTTTTGTCTCCACAAGTTTTGGATCAAGTATTGAAGTGCCATCATCCACATTGCAAGTAGCATTTGCCTTATTGATAGTTAAATTGTATATTTTGCATTTCTCCGATGCAACTCTTAAGGCATGAGATGCCATATTATAACTTTCTTGACAATTTGAGGCTTCTTTACACAGAATTATAGCTTGTTGAAATAGATAATCATAACGATCTTGTCTAGAATTAACAACTTTTGGTGTTTGGCTTGTGTCACCATTTCCTCTTAAATCTTTGGTCCATCGCTTCAAGATATAATGAGATGGCACAAGAAAGACGCCATAACAATGAAGCACACATAACGAGTGTCGACAAAGAAATCCATTGTATTCATAAGAACGACAAAGTGATTATCACATTTTAATTACATTTTTATACCCTTATTACCTATGTTATATGAATAACGATATTACTAATAATCATTTTTATCTTATTTTGGGGCTAATAAAGAAATAATGAATAAAAGCCCAAATGACTCAAATTCTCTGAATTTCTACCAATATTTGAAAGCCCAAATCTGAAGACAAACAAAGGCCCAAGATACCAAATTGATCCAAGAGAAATTCGTGAAGAAAAATCAAGAAAAGACAAATTCGGTTGGGAACCAATCGGTTATTAACCGGTTGGCTAACAGGTTAATGCCGTCGACCAACCGTCGGTTCAACAGATTCAATTAATGGTGGATTTCTCTTCCTTTTGGCTAGGTTTGATCCAATGGTTCACATCAACTCCGTTGGGCTATAAATAGGGTGAAGGCTGAGTGTTTTGAGTGTGAAATATTTTGTAAAGACTCCATTTCGAGAGGAGGGTCACTCTTAATTGAGAAGACCTTCCAAATATTGTAACTTTTGTTACACAATAAATGAAATTTTCACCTTCAATTTCCTTTCTCTTCTTCTAATCCAAGGACCAAAAGGAGGATTAGATTAAGATCGAGTTGTTGGTTTCTATTTTATTTCTTTTTCATTTTCTTCTTTATTTTCTTGTTTGTAGAATAGATTTACTTTCATGCAATTTACTTTCTTGCAATTTACTTTCATGCAATTTAATTCCATGCAATTTACTTTCATGCAATGTATTTAATTCTTGTATTTACTTTCCGAATAGATTTTCTTTTCTTTAATTCACCTTGAGGCTAGAACCCTCTAGGAATTACCCTTTTCTAAGTGTGGAGCTAATATTCGTGGGATCCCTAGAGATTGTTTGAAACTAGCTAACAAATCCAACTCATTTTCATGAGATTGAGATAAGCTAAGTGGATCTACTCTAGATTCCTCATATCTTTAATTAATCCTCCATACTTTACCTTCTTTATTTTACTCTTATCCTTGTTTTTCATTTGTTTGTTATTTTCCTTTATTTTTGATTTCATTAATTTTACTTCTCTCAATCTCATATTCCCTCCATGTGCATATAATCTCAAATCTAGTTTTGTTGTTATTTGCACATAATCACAACCACATTCTCAACTTCATTTTCTCCTCTTTTGCACATAATCCACAATCCACTCTCTCTTATCTCTCCACATCCACATTCACCATTTTCTTATTTTCATTCTATTTGAATAAACTCCTAATTGTCACGCGCATAATTTGAGAACCAAAACTTGAGCAAAACTCTTCCTACTTCCCGTTCATCGTGGGATCGATAATCTTTTATACTATAACTTGATCAAGGTTGTATACTTGCAACTAAGGAGGTAATCACTTATTTCCCATTAAGTTTTTGGCGCTGTTGTCGGGGAACGGTGCATAAGTAGGATTTTGATTAAGTTTGGTTCCTTAACTTGTGTGTTTTCTTTTGTGTAGGAACTTGGAGCTTGAAGATCAAGAGTTGAAGATTCAAGATTGAAGAATTGCCTCCGACGAGGCTTTGCATTGCTTTTGCGTGGGTAACTTCTCTATCTAGTATTTTTAATTCCACCCTTTAGATAGTTCATATACATTAGAGACAATTAGGATTAAAAAAAAAAAAAAAATAAAAAATAAAAAATAAAAGGATTTTTTACCCTTGTCGACCCAAATAAACTTCAATTTTTTTGATTGTCGACCATAATAAAAAATTAAAAAGATTTTTTTTTTTGCATCCTTTTTAGTTGCTTTTAATTTCTAGGGTTGCACTTCATATAATAGTAGGAATTCACCAAAGTGATTTTAGCATCTTGATTTGACACACACTTGAAAAATATCTTAAGGGCAAAAACCTCCTAATCAAGATAAGGTGAGGGATTTCATCACCCTTTCCTTAGCCCAAAAATAACTAATTCCTCACTACACATACCCAAGCCTCTTAAAATTGATTAGACGTTGGCCCCTAAGGATTCGAGCTCATTAAGGAACAAGAAATCCTTAAGTGAACCGGTCCAAGTTTATTTGGATTAATTGGTGTCTAAGGCAAGGTTTAGGGGTTATGAAGCGCCCGAAGGAAAGAGGTACTTAATTGATCTTTGATCTCCCTCTAGTACTATCCTTACGGCTAATTACCCAAGTAAACTTTGATCTTTCACTAAGGGAATTTTTGGTTAGGAGCTGGTCTAAGTCAAGTTTAGGCTTAACCCTAGAGTTAGGGTGATTGAAAAGCGATTGCCTTGATTTATTTTTTTAGTTAGTTTTTCCTTATTATTTTTTTTTCTCTCATCATCTTCTTTACTTTTTCTCTTGTCCTTTTCAAATAAAAAAATTGATTTTGGTGTATGCAAACTTGGGTTAGGGATAATACCAATCGCTTAATTCGTTTTGATCCATCTCTTGAACCAAACGAAATGGCTAATACCAACCCGCCTGTTCTTCAAGATGTTTGTTACCCCACTAGAAATGCAATCCCCTCTTGCATAAAACTCCCCGAGGTAAATGGAACCAATTTTGAACTTCGATCGCATTTTATTAACATGCTTCCCAAATTCCTTGGAGTAGAAACCGAAGACGCTTACATTTTCATCTCCGAATTTGAAGAAGTTTGCCTCATGATCAAGATGAGGGACTTAATCAAGATGCGATCAAACTCCGATTTATTCCATTTGCCCTTAAGGACAAAGCCAAAAATGGTCAGATAGCTTGCCCACGATTCCATCTCAACTTGGGGTGAATTTGTAAAGCTTTTTCAAAAATTCTTTCCTATCCACAAAACAATCAAGCTTAGAAACAAAGATTCAAAATTTTAAAATTGTCCCGGAGAACCTTTTTGGAAGTATTTTGACAAATTCAAAGATCTTCTTATCCAATGTCCTCACCATGGTCTTGAAAAGTGGCGATTATGCCAAATCATTTATGAAGGATTGGATTATTCTTCAAAACTTCCTTAGAGTCAATGTGTCAAGGGGATTTCATAAAGAAAAATGCCGATGAAGCTTGAGACTTTTAGAGAGTTTATCCGAAAACCATGCGATGGGAAAATTGTGATGACGTGTTTCATCGGCTTCCCAACCCAAAACCAGTGGCTCTGTCCTTAGAAACAAACATAGCCTCTCAAGCAAAGATGGCGACAATCATGCGTAGGTTAGAAGCTTTAGAAGTCAAAGAACGAGCTCCACCAAATCAACCAAGTTTCTTCCTCAGTTGTCATAACTGCCTGTCTCCATCTCATGTTTCGGAGGAATGTCCTCTTTAGGATCCGATCACCACTAGGTCGGATAAACGCCGCATTTCAGCCGTTGAATGATCCATTTTCTCCAACCTACAATCCGGGTTGGAGAAATCATCCAAATTTTGCATGGAACCGTGGAAACTACTCCTAAATCAAAATTTCACTCCTCTTCAACCCAACAATTCTCTAGGGCAATACAGCCTCTCAATTTTCAACAACCAAATCTGTCATTTCAAAATCGTCTCCTCATCACCAATCTGCAAATCACACCTCAAATTGTCGATCATGATAAACGCCTTAATGTTCTCGAAAAGGGTCTAGAAACTTTGATTAAAACCTCTACACGGACCACGAACTTATTGACTCAAACATCAAACACGTTGAACTCCTTCATGCAATCAACCGCAAACTCACTTCCAACACTCAAGCCATAGCTAGGTTAGAAACCCAACTTGGTCAACTAGCTAATGCCATGAGTGAGAGAGAAAGGAACTTTTCCGAGTCAACCCGCGCCCAACCCGAAGGACACGGATCAAGTTCAACCTACTAAGCTGAAGTGAATGCAATCCATTCACTACGGTCGTAGATAGGTCGATAATCGGTTAGAATGCCTCTAAGTGAAACCCTTGAACCGTAACAAATTCTCTCCTTCTGATATCTCTACTCAGAAATCACACCCTTCTGATGACTCAGAACTTGAACCAGAACCAGAGTCTAATCAATTTAAACCAGTTGCTCCTTACCCGGATAGACTCAGGCCTAGGAAGCACTCCTCTCAGGAGGAGAAAATTCTAGAGACTTTCAAGCAGTTAAGGTCAACATTCCTCTTTTAGATGTCATTGAACAAATTCCTTCTTATGCCAAAATTTTAAAGGAATTATGTACCAAAAAGAGGCAAATAAATGTTCCAAAGAAAGTCTTTCTCGCCGCCAATATCAGTGAAGTCCTCTCAAAGTCTGTACCATTGAAACATAAGGATCCAGGTTGTCCTACCATCTCATGTATCATTGGTAATATTCGTATTGATAAGCCGCTTTTAGACTTAGGGGCCAGTGTCAACTTGCTTCCATATTCAATCTACCAACAACTAGGTGTCGGGAACTCAAGCCAACTAGATGCACAGTTAGTGATAGATGCATTAAGGTCCCTATGGGTGAAATAACAGATGTATTGATAAAGGTTGGAGACTTTATTTTTCTGTTGATTTAGTAGTCCCGAAACGCAACCCGCTTCCAATCCCAAAGGACGATACCCGTGATCTTAGGAAGACCGTTCTTAGCCACTTCTAATGCTCTCATCAACTGTAGAACGGTCACATGAAGTCGTTTTGGGAATCATTGCTGAACTTAATATTTTCAATCCAGAAATAATATTGATAATCACTTTCAAATCAATTACATCCAAGAAAGTTTAAGTAGTAGAGAATGAATCGACATTAGTTTTGAGGAAATCTTTCATGAGGAACTGGAAATTTTAAAAATTCGGGTTTTATTTTTCAAAATGAGGAAACTATGTTGAATACATGCCTCTTGAATGCAACATTGAAGAACTCTTTTCGATGAACTTAGATTTTGAAAGAGCAACCAAAATGTCAAATTTTCATTAATCAAAAATCTAAGTTCAAAATGCATAACACCAATAAGACCTACCTTAATTTCTTTGCAAAACACATTGCAAACCTTGGAATTTTCGAATTTGAGAACATCATTGATTATATCATCTTGAAATTCTTTAATTTTCGGGGTAGAATTTTCAGCAATAAGGTAGGATTTAATGTAGAATGTGAGCTTCTCATGTTTCATCTTTTATTCTACATTTTTATTTTTTGTCCCACAATAATAATAAAAAGAATTTATTCTTCTCTCATGTGAGAGTTTCTTGTTCTTTTCAAAAAAAAAAAAAAAAAAAATTTTTGACTTCACCTTCTCATACCTAAGGTAATTACAGAATTTTTATCATTGTTCGAAGTCGACCGAACAAATGTAAGTGCTTCCATTCTTATCTGTTTTTACTTTGTGCATAATAGAATTTGCATTGAGGACAATGCAAAATTTAGGTGTGGGGGTGGGAATTAGTCATTTTATCTTTATCTTAGTTATTTTTTTCCTCTTTTTCTTACCATTTTTATGTCATTTTTTCTCTTTTCATCATAAAAAAATCACTTGCCAACTTAATAGAGTTGATTAATAATTGATCTATTTGATAGAATTTAAGTCTTCTAATCCTTAGTTAGTTCTATACTCAAGTTTACCTTTTATGATAACTCCAAATAAATTTCTCAAGAAATGATTTTCAAAGTAGTATACTTTACTTAAGTTTTAACTTAGATTTTTAATTAAAGCAATGAAATTTTTGCATGCCTAACTTAGAGTTGAAAATAATTTTTCAAGTTGTCTTGGTCCAAATATTGTTCAGAATATATATATATACACATATATATATTATACTAACTTAATAAAAGAAGAAGAAAAAATTCTCTTAAAATCATTGGTGGTTCTATTTTACTAAGCCTAAGTTGACCTAGTAATTAAGCCCGAGGAGTATTTCTATGCTTAATGACCTAAGCCCAATGGGTTGGGATTCATGGCCCAAAACTCGCTAAATGGTCACTTAGAAAGCCGATTAAAAGAACAAAACCACCAAGGAATGAAGAGTTAAAAAAAAAAATTTCATACTAATCATGTTTTTATATATAGTTATATTTGTATATGTTCTTGAAAAATTAAATGGATTTAAAGACTTGAAGTTGTTTAAAACAAAGAGTTAGCATGTTCTTTTCAAAACTTTCAAATTAAAATTTTGAGTTAAACTTGGTTTTGTATAACTATAATGGAAGGATTTTCTTAAGAAAATTACATGGAGTTATGATAAAACGCTTGCTTGAGTATTAACCAACTTCAATTGGAATGTTTGAAGATATCAAATGAATTAATTATTAACTTCTTTAATTTGGCAAGTCGACCAATTTTGTGGGTATATTCATCGCAAACCCTCACGACTACAACTCATCCACTAGGGTAACCTGGGGTTTAAAGGCTTGTTGTATGTGCTAAATACAACCGCGATTCCCTGAAAGTGAGTTAGGTTTTCTTTATTTTCTTTGCTAGAGGACTAGCAAAGGTTTAGGTGTGGGGTATTTGATTATCACATTTTAATTATATTTTTATACCCTTATTACCTATGTTATATGAATAACGATATTACTAATAATCATTTTATCTTATTTTGCGTGCTAATAAAGAAATAATGAATAAAAGCCCAAATGACTCAAATTCTCGAATTTCTACCAATATTTGAAAGCCCAAATCAAGACAAACAAAGGCCCAAGATACCAAATTGATCCAAGAGAAATTGAAGAAAAATCAAGAAAAGACAAATTCGGTTGAACCAATCGGTTGACCAACCGTTAATACAACTAGCAATAACCATCGGCCAACCGACGGTTCCCAAATGATTCAATTAATGGTGGATTTCTTTCTTTTGGCTAGGTTTGATCCAATGGTTCACATCAACTCCGTGGGCTATAAATAGTGAAGGTCAGCGTTTTGAGTGTGAAATATTTTGTAAAGACTCCATTTGGAGGAGGGTCACTCTTAATTGAGAAGACCTTCCAAATATTGTAACTTTGTTACACAATAAATAAAATTTTCACCCTTCAATTTCCTTTCTTCTTCTAATCCAAGGACCAAAAGGAGGATTAGATTAAGATCGAGTTGTTGGTTTCTATTTTATTTCTTTTTCATTTTCTTCTTTATTTTCTTGTTTGTAGAATAGATTTACTTTCATGCAATTTACTTTCTTGCAATTTACTTTCATGCAATTTAATTCCATGCAATTTACTTTCATGCAATGTATTTAATTCTTGTATTTACTTTCTAGAATAGATTTTTTTAATTCACCTTGAGGCTAGAACCTCTAGGGAATTACCCTTCTAAGTGTGGAGCTAATATTCGTGGGATCCCTAGAGATTGTTTGAAACTAGCTAACAAATCCAACTCATTTTCATGAGATGAGATAAGCTAAGTGGATCTACTCTAGATTCCTCATATCTTTAATTAATCCTCCATACTTTACCTCTTTATTTTACTCTTATCCTTATTTTTCATTTGTTTGTTATTTTCCTTTATTTTGATTTCATTGATTTTTACTTCTCTCTCAATCTCATATTCCTCCATGTGCATATAATCTCAAACCTAGTTTTGTTGTTATTTGCACATAATCACAACCACATTCTCAACTTCATTTTCTCCTCTTTTTCACATAATCCACAATCCACTCTCTTATCTCCACATCCACATTCACCATTTTCTTTTTTCATTCTAACTTAATAAAAAGAAGAAAAATTTCTCTTAAAATCATTGGTGGTTCTATTTTACTAAGCCTAAGTTGGTGAGTAATTAAGCGGAGTATTTCTATGCTTAATGACCTAAGCCCAATGGGTTGGGATTCATTGGCCCAAAACTCGCTAAATGGTCACTTAGAAAGCCGATTAAAAGAACAAAACCACCAAGGAATGAAGAGTTAAAAAAAAAAATTTCATACTAATCATGTTTTTATATATAGTTATATTTGTATATGTTCTTGAAAAATTAAATGGATTTAAAGACTTGAAGTTGTTTAAAACAAAGAGTTAGCATGTTCTTTTCAAAACTTTCAAATTAAAATTTTGAGTTAAACTTGGTTTTGTATAACTATAATGGAAGGATTTTCTTAAGAAAATTACATTGGAGTTATGATAAAACGCTTGCTTGAGTATTAACCAACTTCAATTGGAATGTTTGAAGATATCAAATGAATTAATTATTAACTTCTTTAATTTGGCAAGTCGACGAATTTTGTGGGTATATTCATCGCAAACCCTCACGAGACTACAACTCGTCCACTAGGGTAACCTAGGGTTTAAAGGCTTGTTGTATGTGCTAAATACAACCATGATTCTGAAAGTGAGTTAGGTTTTCTTTTTATTTTCTTTGCTAGAGGACTAGCAAAGGTTTAGGTGTGGGGGTATTTGATTATCACATTTTAATTATATTTTTATACCCTTATTACCTATGTTATATGAATAACGATATTACTAATAATCATTTTATCTTATTTTGCGTGCTAATAAAGAAATAATGAATAAAAGCCCAAATGACTCAAATTCTCTGAATTTCTACCAATATTTGAAGCCCAAATCGAAGACAAACAAAGGCCCAAGATACCAAATTGATCCAAGAGAAATTCGTGAAGAAAAATCAAGAAAAGACAAATTAGTTTGGGAACCAATGGGTTGACCAACGGTTGGCTAACAGTTGGCTAGGTCGGCCAACCGATCGGTTCCCAACAATTCGAATTAATGGTGGATTTCTCTTTCTTT
Source organism: Asparagus setaceus (assembly GCA_012295165.1). NCBI lineage: Eukaryota > Viridiplantae > Streptophyta > Magnoliopsida > Asparagales > Asparagaceae > Asparagus > Asparagus setaceus. Next base: position 10,285,606 of record CM022703.1, read on the forward strand.
TGGCTAGGTTTGATCCAATGGTTCACATCAACTCCGTTGGGCTATAAATAGGGGTGAAAATTTTGAGTGTGAAATATTTTGTAAAGACTCCATTTGGAGAGGAGGGTCACTCTTAATTGAGAAGACCTTCCAAATATTGTAACTTTGTTACACAATAAATAAAATTTTCACCCTTCAATTTCCTTTCTCTTCTTCTAATCCAAGGACCAAAAGGAGGATTAGATTAAGATCGAGTTGTTGGTTTCTATTTTATTTCTTTTTCATTTTCTTCTTTATTTTCTTGTTTGTAGAATAGATTTACTTTCATGCAATTTACTTTCTTGCAATTTACTTTCATGCAATTTAATTCCATGCAATTTACTTTCATGCAATGTATTTAATTCTTGTATTTACTTTCTAGAATAGATTTTCTTTTTAATTCACCTTGAGGCTAGAACCCTCTAGGAATTACCCTTTTCTAAGTGTGGAGCTAATATTCGTGGGATCCCTAGAGATTGTTTGAAACTAGCTAACAAATCCAACTCATTTTCATGAGATTGAGATAAGCTAAGTGGATCTACTCTAGATTCCTCATATCTTTAATTAATCCTCCATACTTTACCTCTTTATTTTACTCTTATCCTTATTTTTCATTTGTTTGTTATTTTCCTTTATTTTGATTTCATTGATTTTTACTTCTCTCTCAATCTCATATTCCTCCATGTGCATATAATCTCAAACCTAGTTTTGTTGTTATTTGCACATAATCACAACCACATTCTCAACTTCATTTTCTCCTCTTTTCACATAATCCACAATCCACTCTCTTATCTCTCCACATCCACATTCACCATTTTCTTATTTTCATTCTATTTGAATAAACTCCTAATTGTCACGCGCATAATTTGAGAACCAAAACTTGAGCAAAACTCTTCCTACTTCCCGTTCCTCGTGGGATCGATAATCTTTTATACTATAACTTGATCAAGGTTGTATACTTGCAACTAAGGAGGTAATCACTTATTTCCCATCACAAAGACAAGAAAGTTTTTTCTCATTAATATCCCAACTCACATAAAAGTCTTCCTTTTTCTCAAAATCTTTGACTTTATAAATTTGAGTACTCCCATCTTGCTCTTTCATTGCATGACACCCGGGAACCCCCAAAACTTCTACTTAAAATTTTTTAAAGAGCTCATGTGTACAAATAACTGACATTTGCCTCTCAAATAAGGATGGAGTTTTCAAAACGGGTTCTTTATGCCAAGTTTTAAAATCTGCATGTCGTTATGCTTCCTTTCTATCCTCTAAAGCCACCACATATTTTTCAACAAATTCCTTCAATAAAGTCTTCTTGTTCATATATTTATCAAAAAAAGAATTGATACTTTCAGATCTTTGAGTAGTTGACATTCCTCGCAAATAAAATTACACAAAGAAAAAATTGGCACAAAGATGGGCACACTTGATCTTAAACCTGTATTTTTATGTGTGCTTTTAATATATACCAAATCATAGGATTTTTAAATTAGCCTTCAAGTCATTGTAATGGCAATTTTACCCCAAAATTGTAATTACCCCATATTACCCTCCATCTTAGTTACTGTTAAAATTTATTGATTTTATAACCCATTATTTTGACTTTGAGGGAACACATAAGCAACATGAGCTAGTTAATGACACTGATGTACTATTAGTGTACACTGCATACTTTAAGAATGAAATCATATCGAAGAAATCCAAGATCACCTCTATTTTTATTTGATACAAGTGACTCTTCATTTATTTATTTATCCAACAAAAAAAAATGATGATAGTGATTGTTAGTACTTGACATACCTGCAAAAAAGGTATCTCTCATATATGTAGGCGCCCAATGCTCGCTTTCTTCATACAAAGATTGAAGCCATGAATTCTCAACTAACTCAAACTTTTCTACCATGGAGAGCCACCTTTCTTCAAATTGTTCCTTCGTCCATGACTTATAAATACATCTTTTGAATGTCTCAAGAAGCTTCTCATGTTTGTTTATCACATGGGAGAGTTTTTCGGAAAGCTTTCTCATAATATGCCATAGACAAAAATGGTGTTTAGCATTTGAAAATACAAGTCTAATATCAACTTTCATCGTACTGTCTTGATCTGTTAGGATCGCATTTGGAGGTTTTCCACCCATAGCAATTAGCCAAGTTCTCACTAACCAAATAAATGCTGAGGTTGACTCATTTGCAAGTAAAGCACATCCCAAAATGATTGATTGTAAATGATTATTCACTCTAATGAAAGGAGCAAAAGGCATGCAGTATTGATTGGTGATGTTTGTTGTATCAAAAGAAATAACATCGTTAAAAATTTTATAATCTCTCCTTCCATCTCTATGAACCCAAAAGACATTTCTTAGACGATGATGCTCATCCCAATCTACAGCATAAAAGAAATCAGGATCTCTTTCTCTCATGTGCATAAAAAGCTCAATCATTGTATTGGCATCTCCCGATTGTAGTGATAGATGTTTCTCTTTATCAACATGATTTCTAATGTCCTTCTCTAAACAATCAACACTATCATAACCACCATGTTGTTTTGCCATTGATGCATAAATTTTGCTCACCCCTACACCTACGGCATGTAAGGTGCTAATATCATGTTTTTGTGATAATGTAATGCCCCTATGACAAGGTAAATAGTGAGCATACATTGGTGAAAGTTCATGATTGTGCTCCTTGATAAATTCATGTACAACCCATTTTTTATTTTCCATTCTTTTCACATGCAACATTGCTTTACACCCAATTTTTAAACAAGGCCGAGGATAAACGACATCCAAGTTTTGCTTCTCTCCATGCCTTGGACAAGCATATTTAACATCAATAAACTCATCTGTTTTCATTGAGCGACGAGATGCTTTGGTTGAAACACCAAATCCAAAAGTCTTTGCATATTTTTTATAATGAGAATAAGCCTCTTCTTATGTCTTAAAATCCATACCTTTATATGGCTCTATAATTTCACATTCTTCATGTGAAATATTTCTACTAGTCTCCACCATATATTCTACCACTTGGGCGTTGTTATCACCAAGACCCTGATTTCATCACTTTTAAATGAAGATTGATTTAAATCAAAGTTCTTCATTGAACACCTAGCATTAATAATCAAATGTAAATAATTAATTTAAAGGATCAACAAAAGAATAATTAAAAACTATTAGATTACTGAATATAAAGAAAATATAAAAGAAAGATCATAAACATGTACCTCAAATTTAGAATTTAATTGATTGTCTTTAAACTAAAATTATTCTTAATAACACAACAACAATTGAGAGAAAACAAAACCCATTAGAGAAAGAAATAACTTTTGCAGTTAAACTGAGAAGAGGGATTTTGGGTTTGGCGGGGATAACTTCTTTTTCACCAATCGATTGGGAAGCGTAAGTATACAGCTTGCGCCCAGGGGTAATTTTGTTATTTTGAGTTAATGAAACTAGGGGTATTTAGGTAAATTATTATACCTATTCCTAAATATAAAGATGGGGACAGATGGCATCTAGAATACTAGGGACATTAAGATAATATTCCCATATTTTATTCCTTGAAAAAAAGATGGGACAAATGGCATCACCACATCACGAGTGTAGATCAGCAGTCGGTCTACCCGATTGCCGTTAGAAGTCCTCTGTTTATCAAGCTCCCCCTACAACTTGGCTTCTTTTGTTTCAAAATTCCTCCCCTTCTCCCCAAAAGAAAATTGTTCAAAGATTTTCAAAAATAATTTCTAAAATTTACAAATCTCTCATATTTCAAAAGCAAATTCAATATTTCTCCCCCTTTTGTTATTATCAAAAGTTGAAAACACGCCAATGGTTACACTTTATACTAGAGAAATTCAGATAAAAATCATTCAAAGAATAAGGAAGAGAAAGACACACTGGTTCATACTGAAAAATTTATATAAAATAGCACAAGAGAGTAAAATCTAATCACAAAACACTTGAATCTGAGAGAAATCATACAAAAAATCACACAAAAAATGATTGAGTATCATTGTAAAGCATGTTAAACAAATAGTAAAAGAATTATACTAGTTTATTGGTCAATTTCAGATATATCAAAGAGAATATTGAGCAATAATAAGACTTCAACTATCTCAACCTTAGAAACTAAAGATCAAAGTGTTGCCCTATCACCTCAACCGTATAGGATTTAGGAGGAAGAACGATTGTGTTTGGCGGGCGATTCACACCATCTCTAAATATAAAAACATTCAGTACAGGATGACTATCTTTTGAGATATGCAAAAACATAATCCACGAGTGTGGGACTTTGACCATCTTTTAATAAATAGACTTAATTTTTCGTGAATTTCATAACAAGGTGGATTTTTGATCATCTTTTAATGAATATACTCTTTTGTTTGATATACTTTTAGCATAAATGCACATTTATACATATAAAGAATAAATGTGTGCATTATTCAATTACAAAACAAGCTAAAAACTCTTGATATATTCAAAAATATCTTATAAACAAAATATAAAACTTTTACCACTATTTCAAATTACAAAATATGATAAGTATAAAACTAGGTCTGTGAAAATATAACATGAAATTTCTCGTGAAACAATGTGCCAAGTAATCATATTTTATGAAAACTATATGTGAACCTGTGATATAATCAAGCCTACATACCAAAAGATAATATCATCTGAATTAATCTTGTAAAAGCATATACATCAAGAAGTCCAAATATTTTTTAAAGAAAACAAAAATAAAGAAAGAGAAATTTTTATTTTGTTTTTCAAAAAATGAAAAAAAAATTAAAAGCCACCCTAAAAGGAAATCAAGAAAAAAAATTAAATTATGTAATGCAACAAGAAAAGGTTATAGAATTTACCTTTACTTACCCTTTTGAGAAGATTGCTGAAATAAATATTTATGCAAGTTGTGCTTTTGCAATAAATCCTCGATTGCATAATAAGATCCTCTTTGCATGTATCAGCAACTTCTCATCCCTTTTTTCTTCTTAGTTAGGCTAAGGAACAGATTCTTGTCTTCTGAATATGCCTTGAGCAACCACAACAGATGTTGCCTTGATCCTTAGCCTTCCTACACACCTACAGAAAATCAGAAATGTGCGATCTAGATATCCACATAGGTCCACATTTGTTAGCAATTATGCCTTTAGGTATCCAAATCTGCTTGATTGTTTTTAGTCTATATTGCATTTGGCAGTTTATTAAAACATGACCCATTCTACCATATAAAGTACAGATAGTAGAAGATGCATTTAAGATGGGTACAAAAGAGTTAGATTATTTTCTCTTAAAAAGAAGGTTAAAACTTTTATGTTTTTGAATATGAATAACCAAGTTCGTTTCACTTTTACAAATTGTTGATTGGAAAGGACCATGTTTAAACCCTTAGAACCAAAGAAAATTTTTTCCAATGCCTTTTCCAAGTCAATATTTTTGGATTTTAATTGTTTATTTTAGAAACTATACTAGTGCATCAAGTTTCAAACTTTATTTATTTAGAAGACAACTCACATGAAAGCTCATTTACTCTAGTAACTAATTTTTATTTTTACAAATTTTATCGGTTAATTGCTTAAATAAATCACAATTCATGTCTTTATACATGGAACATTGTATGCATTCAAAAGAGGTTATTTTACTTGCATTGTTAAACGATTCAATTCTAAAGAAAGATTTTCAATCTTATCACTCAATAATTTGTTATCATTCTTTAAATTTAAATTCATCTTTTAACAACTTTATATTTTTCAGTAAGTTTTTCAAATTGACCTAACATTTCATTATATTTAGAATATAAATCATTGTATGTAGGGTATACCTCATTATCAGAGCTCTTGTGTTCGGATTCATCCGAATTATTATCTTTAACCATGAGACAAAAGTGTGCTCTTTTATCATCATCGCTCGATCTACTCTCCGACTCGTTCCATGTAGTCACATTGAAACTTTTGTCCTTTCCTTCATAATTCTTTTTGTTCAGGGGTCAATTCTTCCTTAGGTGATGTGAGGTTTCCTCCATTGAAAATAAATTGGTTCAGTATCAGAATCACTGGAATTATAATTATTTATCTTGTTTGTGTAGTGATCCCATTTGCCTTGCAGGAATTTCTAACGATCCTTTAGTTTGAGAAAGGATTCGTAGCCTTTAATAATTTGATCAACATGACTATTTTCATCCTTAGAACTTGAGTTTGACTCTTTCTTCTTAGATTGAGATTTCTCCATTTTAGCTTTTAGGGCTAACGACATCTTCTTGGTGTTATCTTCTGAATAATCTTCCTTCTCTTTTAATCGTACTTATAGGTGAGAAAATTCCCTACATGATTCTCAAGAGTTAGTTCAGAAAAATTTTATAATTCTTCGATAGCCGTTACCTTCGGTTCTCAATCCCTAGAAAGAGAACGAAGAACTTTTCTCACAAGCTCCTTGCTATCATACTCCTTCCCCAGAGCTTTTGATTTGTTTACTATGTCCGTGGGTTGAGTGAACATATCCTGAATACTCTTCGAGGCCTTGATCTTGAAATTCTCATACTTACTCTCAAGCATTTTAAGTTTCCTCTTTCACCTGTAAAGTTTCCTTGTGTGTAACTTCCAGAGTTTTCTAAATTTTCCACGTAGCAAAATAATTTGACACATGGTTAAATTTTTTAGCAGTTAAAGAATAATAAAGAGCATTAATAGCTTTTGCATTTAAAGAATAAATTTTTTGTCCTGAGTGGTTCACTTATCCCTAGGAGTGACAACGGTAATATCGCCTATAATGATAGTTAGTTCACTATAGCCATTCTTTACACTACTCCAAACATAAAAAATGGTGGATAATAAGAAGACTGTCATACGTGCTTTTCACTAGGTGTAGTTTGTCCCATAAAAAAGTAGGGGTCGGTAACTGTATGTCCCTCAGGAAAAGCCATTGCGGCGGTCAAACTAGATATCTCTACCCTAGGTTGTGAACCCTAAAGATGAATAACGAGGCTCTGATACTACTTGTTGGGTCTAAGATACAAGAGTGAATACGCTTGCTACCGTTTTTCACTGAAAAACACAGAGTATGCAGCAGAATAAATAAACTAAAAGAAAACAGTGATAATTAACCATAAATAATAACCAATCAAGGACACACATAAATAAACCATAGTGATTCGAATAATAATCGTACATCCACTCTTCTGTCTCACAACCCGGGTTGTGATTTAGCTAGTCCCAATTCCTCAATTCAACTCTGGCTTGAGTGCCCCCATAAACCCTCTATACACCCCGAGTTGAGTACAAAGTAAAAACAAGTTTAAACCAATAAAAATAAATAACAATTATGTGCAAAACAAAAAGATCTTACATCTCCTTTTTTATTAAGATCATTCTTCAAAAGATTTATTATGGAGATGTGTAAGAATGATGATGATGATGAGATCCAAGGGCATCACTACTCGAAGGTTGACGATCGAATAATGAAGAACGACATCGAGGGTGCTTTCTGAGAAGCATGAGCAAGATTCTTTCACCAACATAGAACCTTGGCTCTCTGTCTTCTTCTTCCTTTTTCTATCTCTCAATAAGGTCAGGAGTATCTTTGAAAATCATGAGGAAAGAGCCTGTATACCCTCGGCAATGAACGGCTAAGATTGAGTAAAAAAAATTACAAATTTGGCACTCAACCATCGGTACTGTTCACAGTCAAAGGTTACTGTTCACCATCAAAGGTTACTGTTTAACTCTTTGAAAAAATCAATGTGTAACTGTAGACCATTGATGAGTCACTGTAGACCATCGATGAACTCAACCTACCATCAATGTTTAGATAGATCAGATCGAGAGTTTTTCGAAAAGCTATTTTAATAGTGATTTGGATAATCGAGTCAAAAGTTATGCCCGTGAAAGTTTTAGTCTCGGCGCATGTTTCAATCCCGTTGCTGATAGTTTCGACATTGTTTAACTAAAATATTCATATCTCGAGCTATACATCTCCAAATTGAGTTCCGTTTGTTCTTGTGAATTTGTGACAATGAGACAAACACTCCCATATGCTCAAAAATGATTTTCACTTTTGATATTTTTCTAGATTCAGCTATGATTAACTTGTCATCTTGCTCTTTCCAATATCGAACTTGATTCTAACTTCTTGTAACCTGTATAAAACATCTCAAACATATGTTAGACCAATATGAAGGTTTGTTATTCATCAAACTAAGCGGATTGCATAGACACGGTCCTAACAGCTTGTTCGTCTATTAGGAGGTTTTTATAATCTTTAATCTTGTGATAAAGTGCCTTAGATAAGTTTTGTTACCATTTTACAAGGTAATACTAAATATAATTTTTGGGTTTCTCAAAATTAATTAGAGGGTTCGAGAGACTGTGTATTAACTCTGAATTAAATATTAATTAACTCATTTGTTTGACTTTCTTAGTTAGGGATCAAATTAATGGGAGATTAATTAGAGACTTTATATTAACTCTGTTTAAGTATTAATTAATTCATTTGTTTGACTTTTTAGTTTAGGGGTCACATTAATGGGAGATTAATTAGAAGGTTCCAGACACTTTGTATTAACTCTGAATTAAGTATTAATTGAGTCGTTTGTCTAACTTTCTTACTTTAGGGATCAAATTAATAGGAAGTTAAGTTGAAGGATCAAAAGACTATGTATGAACTCTTAATTAAGAATTAATTGACTCGTTTGTCTACCTTTCTTACTTTAAGGATCAAATTAATGGGAAGTTAAGTTGAAAATATTATTTTTTGGTCAATGAATGTTAATTTCATTACCGTAAACGTTGTATTTACATTAATCTCTTAGCCTTTGTTAAGTCCACAAAACAGAACTATATTCTCTAGTTACATTTTCATACTTTGTAAAGCTACTCTACTATCTTAACCCCTCCACCCAGTTACAGTGTTTGGCGGAATAGGTGCATGTTATAGAATAGTAAGGATATGAACTTTTATCTGCTTCAGCACTTCTTCCTTAGTTCTCCTAGTTCCCGTATACAACCGCATGTTCCTTTCCCTCCATAAGTAATAAACAGCTGCTCCTAAAGCATTTTTTTTTGACTTTTTTCATGAAAGAGCTCCCCCGCAGGCTTATCGAGTACCAATTAATCAACATATTCCATGAACAAGTCCGAAACTGGAACTTTAACCAATCCATCACGCCATTCCACGCAAAAGATGAGAAAACACATTCGAAAAAGAGATGCACAAGATCCTCCAAATGATTTGAACACAATGCACAAGAGTTAGACACCAAAATTCCCCACCTGTGTAGCCGATCCTGAGTTAGCAATCGCTGATGATTGGCTAACCAAAGAATAAAAGAGTGTTTCGGGGTCATGTAACTCTGCCAAACTAAGTGAGCCCATGGAATCTCATCACAAGTTCCAATAATATCTTCGTAAGCTTTAGCTAATATGAATTTATCTTAGCAAACCCATGATTGCAGCTTAGCAATAGGATTATTAATTGATCCCCATATTGATAAAGCTTTATCTCTAACCTTCAATATTTGCTTCCATTCCCATGAATCGTTAGCTCTAGCTTTGACATTCCAGATATCCAACCTCTTCAAATAGTTACCATGCACCCATTTTATCCATAACATGTCCTTTTTTACATGGATATGCCATAACAGTTTTAACCCTGCAGCAAGATTCCAATATGTGGCAGAGAATAGACTGAGACCTCCACATTCCCTTTTAGTGCGAACTTTTAGTGAAAATATTAGATAACTTCGTTTTGTTTGACTTTCTTAGATTAGGGACAAATTGGTAAATGGATTGGTGAAGACTTGAATCAAAGACATCTATTATTATTTTTAATAAAAGAGAAGGGAGAATTGACACAGTGGAAAATACCTAAGAATTTGAACTTTTAGGAGAGGAATTCTATTAAGTAACAGTTTTTCTTTGTGTAGGATCTGGATAACTACATGCTTGCAATAGAGTAAATTTATATCTAAATTATACATAGCAAAAATAAAAAAACTCTAGCATGCATCTAGGAACATAAACAACAAGATTAGGGTTTACTAAAATGGATCATTTCTGTAGGATCACCACACTTTTCTTGATCAATGGCCAGTGAGGCGACCATACCGCAATCATGTGAAGCCCCACATATCACCACCATGCTCATAAAGCACGAACTTGATCAGAGAAGGAGATGATGTTTGTTGTATGTACATGTATATACTCTATATTTATATATAAGGGCTTAGAGATTGAATCCTACACTTACTAGGAATATGAATATCTTATCTCTGAGATAATACATTATCCATCCACTTATTTGGGTGTCTATCTCATAACCATAACCAATATACTCCTACTCACATAAATGAGTGGGTGCCATCCTTTGCTCCCTGAGTCGTTGACTCCCCGAGTCAAAGTCTCCTTGAGAATCTCCTTCCTTTTCAAATCCATGTCCATACATCATTAGTGTAGCGTGAACCATTGAGAACCTGCAAGCAGGTAGCCTTACAGCCAGAACCATTAGAACCGACAAAGGATCTCCCTAAAATAAAACACACATCAAATAGTGTAAGTATGCGGTCTCTTGTACCCCAGATCTGATCAACCATGTATGCTCAAGTACCTTCGATCCCTCGAAGAAGTGTACATGAACACCACGGTCTACCCTCGATTCATCGCACTCTTAAATCTTGTCCCCGACATAAATAAGAGTTGGCCAAGCGATGCAATTAGGACACATGTCAATTGATCTTCCTCTAGCCCTGAATAGTTGAGCGTGTTAATCACCCACTGTCCTAACACTGTCCCATATGTGCGGTATTGTCTCATCACAGCAGGAAGTAGCAGCCAAAGTTGTGGATGCTCATAATGAGGGCGGCCGGTGTCTTTAAAGTGCGATGGCCTCCATTATTGGTGGTCATCGATAAGGGCTCACATAGCGAGGGAGCAGGGATCCATCCCTCGACCTCCTTATATCCAGTCCAAGCACACGTCGTATGACATGGTGTTACAGTATTACTTCTCTCTCCCTGAGAGCATACATCATTAAATGAATACCATACAGACCCAAGTTTCATCATCCTATGATGAACTTGTCCCGCCATATCGCCTCGCGATATGCCTAGGATCTCCCGACAAGCCCGCACCTCATGCGCCAAGTCAGACCCCTAGTCTGGCTGATAGTAAACAGGTAAAGTGGACATGGGGAAAACAGGTAAAGTGGACATGGGTTTTCCACTTCGGTCGCTTCAATGTGTAAGTATACAACAACCTCATCCTGACCCAGTCAGGGCAACCAATAGAGGGCTCCCACTATTGTCGTACACAGTAATACAATAGTGTTGTCATTGCTCCAAGCTAAATGACATCCAGTACTCGGTCTCAGATTCGGCAACTGTCACAGTTCCGAAGGGGATCTCTTGTGTGATAAGAGCTCCTAGCTACTGATGTAACTTTTTGATGGTGCACCTAGTGCCCTTTGATTATCCTGTACACATCATATATAAATATACCCCATGCCAAAATATGCAAGCAATAGTAAGACATTAGCAATCCCAGATATGCATATATAGAAAAAGAATCAAAATAAATTTAATGTCTTATAAAGCAATACAATCCTAGAATTAAGACCAATAGACCTCTTAAACAAATATTAGAGATTTTTTTATTTCTTTCTTTTTTTTCTCTCTCTCTCTCTTCTACTTTCCAATTAGAAATGTTTAATCCTATTTCCTTTGTCTGTTCTTGGTGAAGTTGTAAGTGGCTGAAGCATAGATAATTTCTCATTTATAATCAAAGAAAAGAAATCGCACCTTAACATACATACCTAGTTCTTGATTTGCTCAAGTTAAGGTTGTCATAAACTCTTGAAGAAACGAGTGACTGCCATCATTTAACACAGATCCTCTAATTGTAGAATTCTTAGAATGGATAAGTTAACTAACTCAAAACTCAATATTGATCTTGACCTAGTTCTACCCTAGCTAGGCTAGGAAATATTTAGGAAAAGAGACGAATTGATAAAAATTAGTTTAGTGGACAAAATAAGGCCAACAAATTAAAGCTTTTGCCAATTCCGGCCTAGATTTTGCTACACAACCTCTTCGCTACTTTGAGACTGTATTCCAATTCAATCACATGAATCAATGGATTCATTATGTTGATTTTGATAAAGATTTTATCTCTGTTGGAACGAACATTTGTTTTTTCGTATTTGTTACGATTTGTAAACAATGATATAATAACATGTGTTGTTAAAATTATTGTCAGAAAGAAAAAAATGGTTAAATTTGATTTCATCTGATTACAAACAAGAATTAGCAGAACCACAGTAGTTTTGATGATTTGAAGGGCTAATATTTTCAAAATATCTTAAGAACTATGTTACTTAATAGCAATGATTTGAAGGATTAATTTCAAAACATGAAAGATTTATGGGACTAATATCGGATAAACCCTATTTTATATTGCCATGTTTAAAGTATTGGTTATAGGTGATGCAAATTAGTGTTGCAAGTGATGCAAATTAGTGTTGCCTATGGATATTTTCTGTCATATATTTCGATACACTAATTTGAAACTATACATATAACCATAAGATCTTCTGCAAAAATAATGATTATAAAACTTAATCCTAATTCAAAGCAGGTCCTCAAAGAACTCGTAGTACATTGAAAAAGCAAATATGGGATTGCTACAATATGAACAACCTAAACAAGTATATAAGCTATAAAGTCCAAAATCTTACACAGGAACTTTTCAATCAATACATTGAGGTCTATTCCAACATATATAGATAAAGTTTACAAAACCCACGAAAATATTCAATAACTTATTTGATTCGAAAACAAATTACACACCGTCTCAAACAGGAAGAAACGCGAGCATGACATACGATGGACTTCCTACGTTATCTTCCATTGTCTTGCTCAATCAAACATTAGGTAATGGATGTTAAGGGACAATTAACTTTTTTCTTAGAGAAATTTGCTATCTTGGATTGAACATCTCTGATTGGAAAAAAAGGAAGAAGGAAAGCAAAAATTTGTAGTAATTTTGGTTAAGGGGGTCTTTGGGGCTCCATGCAGGGATGTAATTTGTACCTATTTTTACAAGCAAATGAGTCACGTGATACTTCCTTCTTCTAAGGCTTAATTTGTGAGAGTGCGTGAGTTGAGACCGTTGCTCTGCTGACACTCTAATGCCATTGGGTGAAGAGTTCAGGAGGTTATGTGGAAAAGAAAATTATGCGCGCGACGGTTACTTTCAGAGAAATTTGAATCATGACTAGTGGATGCTGACTATCTTTTAGGTTAATTTGAGGCTTAGTGATAATAAGTAAACAACAAATCATAAAGTAATGTTTGCAGGTACTACCAAGGAAAAAAAAATATAGGATCAATAACAAAATGCTACCTAGAATTTATGAGCCATCAAATTACTAAAATACCCTCATCTAAAACATAAAATGAGGATATATGTGGGATTTTTTTTTGTTTGTTAATGTTGGGAATTTTGATTAGTTTAAGTCACATGCTTGCCACACACAGGGTTAAAACTGTCAGTGATAACTAGAGGTTTTTGTGGGGAACTTCAGAAAATTTTAGTGGAATAAAAAATTTATAAGGGTTTTGCGGGAAATAACCCAAAGTTTGAGGGGATTTTGTGAATTTACACTATATTACTTTTGTACTAAACAATAAAAAGAGGTATGTTCTTGATACCACATATATTTTGATAGCGATTTGCGACAAAGGATCAACACATTTTTCTTTCCTGTTAATACAAAATTAGTTTATGATTTACAGTTTAGTTAGTATCACAAAGCCTCAAATTAACCAATAAGAAAACTCTAGGGTTAGAATTAGGGGTGCAAATGGATCGGATATGATTCAGATATGACACTTATCATAACTACATCCACTTTTCTAAAAACGGGTACGATGTGATTTTCCTTGGATCAGTAATACTCATAGCCATATCCCAAAAAAAGAAAAGAAGACATGGTTTGGATATTGGAGAGACATATACGGTACGGTTGCGGATACGAATCAGATGCTTAGCAAATGGATATGCATCTAATATGAGAGAAGATACATATAGTAATTGCTCTAATTTGCACCAAAGAGATGAAACATGACTTAAAAATTGCAATATATTGCATACTATCAAGTTTAAAAGTAATGTACAATATCTAATACAACGAAGATAGTTCAATTCTCAAATGATTATAATCTAAGTGTATTACCCAAATGCAAAGTTTCTTAATTATCATTAATAATATAAATCAAATTATAGTATTACATAAATTTTACCATAAATAAGTTCAAAATGTACAATTAATTACCTCAATTAAAATATGATCCAATAAACCAAAACATATGACTACATCATAAAGGCATGCAATTTTATCAAGAAAGTAAAAATGTAGTAATATCCATATCGTATCAAATCCATATCATAATGATAGCTGAATCTACATCTGAATCCATGTTCGAGTCTATATCCGAATCTATATTTGAATTCGTATATCTGGACGGTATCCAACATTTAAACTGCTATTTGTTTCGAAAATCGTATCCGACCAAAAATTCAAAACTGTATTCATATCTGACCGGTTTTAAATTTTTAGCTAACATATCTGCATATGTTTCGGATATGGCTGTGGATCGAATTGTATACATCAGGACCGTTTTGCATCCCTAGTTAGAATGATACTCAAGTTTCAAACAGTATTCATAATTTTCTGAACGAAACCGCTCATAATTTTCTTTCTTGGAAACCTAACCTCCTGAGCACTTCCCCCAATGGCATTAGAGCGTTAGCAATGCAACAGTTTCAAAGCATGCACCCTCACGAAGTAAGGCTGTTAGAAAAAGGAAATATCTAGTGAGCCATTTTCCATATAAATATGTGTACAAATTCAATCCCTGCACAAAAGCCCCAAAGACCCCATAAAACCAAAAAATTCTACAAATTTTTTGCTTTCTTTTTTTTATATTTCGAGTTAGAGATGTTCAATATGAACATAGCGAATTTCTCAAAGTAACAAATAAATTGTCCCTTAACATCCATCACCTAAAGTTTGATTGCGTGAGACCATGGAAGAGAATATAAGAAGTCCATCATTTGTCACATATCTTCCAGGTTGAATGGCGATATCTAGCAATATTTTCAGTCACAAAGAAAAGTTATTGAATATTTTCATGAGTTTTGGAAAGATTATCAATGTAGGTAGGAATATGTAGACAAGAAAATCTCAATACATGGATTGAAAAGTTCTTGTGTATGAGTTTAGTCTTTACAGCTTGTAATAATTTATATACGTTGTTCATGTTGTAGTAATTTATATCGATTTATGAAAAGTTAAATATATCAATTGAAAAGTTAATGGTGGTGAAAGGGCTAAAATCTCAGCATGTGGATTGGAAAGCTCTATCAAGGATCGAAAATAGCCATAAGCGATACTAATTTGCATCACTTATGACCAACACTATGAACATAATAATGCAAATAAAAGGGTTAGAATTGAGATATTTGGTCGCTTTACAACCTAAGTATAGTGGAAAGGAATTATGAGATCCTTGTTTTATGATTCAACAGCGATATTCTCTCATTTGATAAGAAGGACAATAGAAACATATTTTACGCGAAAGAGTTTTTCCTTCTTTCAATGGTTCTGATTTTGGATTGGATTTCTCTATAGTTTTACTCTCAGGAGTCTATTTGTCAACTTAATTACTATCTTTTTTTGTTTCCTTTCTTTCTTTCTTACTTTCGTTTTTTTCTTTTCTGTTTTTAGAGGTTGAAAGAGTCAAAACCAATATTTCAGTTATGTGGTCTATTTGCAAATTTAAAACTAGAGGGATAATAAGTTTAAAGTAGAAACAATCGTAATAAACAAAGAAATGGTAATAATAGAAACATGTTGTAAAATACTAAATAAAGCAAAACCACAATGGAAAGACAAGAGATTTGAGAGTTGAAATTAGAGAGAGAACTTCACTTATTTTGTTGTGTCTTTTGTTGTACAATGGCATCTCTATTTATACGCAACTTGAAGCTGCAAATAAGATATTATCCGCTTGATCTTTTCTTTTCATGTATATCAACTCTAAACATGCCCCAGGTCGCTAAGCTTTCTCTGTTATCTTAATGAAAGTATTAAATAGTATTGGTCGTGAAAGGCTATCTAAATTTTGACATGTGTGATGTCATATAAACCAAATATATTTGTCTATGATGTGGATTTCTTATGTTTATGGTTTGATAGTTCTCGCAAAGGTTAATGCATTTATTTTCTTTTGATTTTCTCCCTTATGTTTATGTGGAGTACGTACACAATTCGTAACATGGATGTCATAAATTTCAACCGCTATGTGGTTTACTTAAATGATTCTTGAAAGCTAATTAATGGTAAATTTTACATTGTGCATTTTATTTTAATTTATTTATTATCTCTTATGCTTTTGTTGAGTAAATGCGTTTTACAAATTGGATTTTATATCTCTTATACACATGAGAAGTGGATCTCAAGATATATTTTATCTAATAATTCTGGATCTTTTTATTAAAAAAGGGTTAATTTCAGAAATCTCCTTTAATTGGGGGATGTCTCAGAAAATCCTGCTCAACTATTTTAATTTGAGAAAACCCTCTTCAAGTTTGGGCATATTATGGGCAAGCCCCTTCAATTTTGAAAATTTGAGAACTCCACACCCTCCCACCCCCAACCCCCACCACCGAACTACAGTGTCCCACAAAACCCCTTGATCTTTCACACTTTTCTCAACAAACCCCTCCTGATATTGTTATTTTAAAATATTAAATAACTGAAATTTTCAATTGGAAATCAACCCATTTTAGTTATAAAAAAACCCTTAATGGGTTAAAAAAAACCGATCAATTTACAATGCTCTTACCCTCTCCCTCTCCTCTCTTTCTTTGATCCTAAAAAAGTGGGTAATTTTTATATAGAAGGTAACCGTTTCTTTTTCATGGTTAGGAATTGTTTGTTGTATGATTCATGAATCATGTTCATGGTTTCATTGATAAGTTTGCTTTGTAATCCATTTTTAAATTAAATTTCGGGATCTAGCTTCATAACTGACTCCTATTTATAAGAAAAGGTCTTAGATGGTGAAAATTGTTAGTTTCTTTTAGTTATTATTTATTTTCTTTGAACTTTTATCTTTCAGAAATGGTGATTTTGTATTGAAGCAAGTTATTTGTGTGAGAAATCCACAATTATTCCTTTATATATAATTATATAACCTCTATCTAATATCTTTTTCTGTTCATCGTTCTCACATAAATACTTTGACATATGCATTGAGTATATTTTACTTAAACTCTCTCAAGTGAATGACATTATATAGCAAGGATGATCGACTCTCTCAAGTGAATAGCATTATATAGCAAGGATGATCTTTTATTTTTAAATAGTAGCACAATTGATTATAATATGTGCAAGTGGGGGGATTTCTGGAGATATTTTGTAATCTCTATAAAACAGGTAATTAGCTTCATTTTTAGAGTTCGAGATGAAGCTAATTATATGTATCCGAGCACTTTGTGATGTAGGACATAACGATCAAATTCATGGAGAAGTGGGACCTTCACGAGTCAAATGCGGATCTGAATGAATTATTGACATAGAGAACATATCTCCCATGCGGGAAAGCGATTCTAACATATTATATATGAAAATCGCTTATCTCGACGAGACGGAGTCAATAAGTTTGGTAGAATCCCACAATCCCATCAATAGTATCCGTTTTGGCAGAATTTCAGAAATAATCAGCCTTTAGTTTATTTTTAGTAATAAAGTTAGAGTCAATTTAGATTAGGAAATAAATTCAATGTTAGAGTCAAATTAGATTAGGAAACAAATTTAATTTTGATTCATGGTTTGTTTCTTATAGGTAGTCTTTTTGGATAGGATATGTTACTTTCTATTTCTTTATAATTCTAATCTTACTAGGAGTCTTGTTTGTTTTCTATTTAAGAAGAGACATATTACTCCAAAGAATTAATATCACTTTTATCAATAAATTTTCCTTATTATATTTTCTTTGTGGATTTGAATATCGTTCTTTGTGGATTCAAAGAGCATTCCTTGGTGAATTCCGATGTTTATTACTTCCGCACTGCGTTACTTTGGGAATGGAATGAATAGGCTGCGGCTTTCAAGTTGGAAGACTCATCGTTTTACTATAAAAAATTCTAACTTCTGCAAAAATTATCATGAGCAAAGTATAATACGCATTGCTGCTTAGATTTCCTTATAATCTAAAGTAGTTTTTTCACTGTGTGATAGAGATCAAACAACGTATAATATTATGTAAGTATTTCCACGCCATCTACTTCAAGAATTAATGGAAGAAGTTTGGACTTGAAGAAAGGCACGCGGTTCTATTCGCATGTATTCCTTTTAGACGTAGTCTTTTCTTTTAATCTTTTCTCAACTACATCATATCAGCCTTTGTTACTAAAAAAGGAAAAATTGGTCAAGGCCCCAAAAAGTGGATAATTTTCCTCAACCCCTTGCTTTTTAAAGATTCTATGTGGCTCCAAATTTAAATGTTTATGAGATTTGACAGATAATTCTTCTTCTTCTTTTCTTCTTCTTTTCCTCTACGGACCTTCTTTTTCCTTCCTTCGACCTCTTTCTAGTTTTAACTTTTGTTTTGAACTCAAATCTCGACTCAACTTAATCTTAAAATCTTCAAAATTTATGGAAAAAGTTCTTAACGGACCCTGTTGTTGAGACAACACCCACTTCTGGCGGAGCGATTATCGGCGCCCTTTGATTCGTTAACAAAGCGAGGTTTCCTGAGATCATCCATTCTCTTTTCGCCACTTCACCAATCCTCATCTCTTCCCTCTAACCTTCTTTTCCTCTACTTCCTTTGTCCTTAACCTCGCTGTTTTCCTGCTTCCCTTTCAGCAATCATCATCTCTGCAAGCACCGAGAAGGCTTAGAGAATGAGGAGAGGCGATCAAGAAGATGTATGGAGAGAAGCATGAACAAGAAGAGAAATCCATGGTGATGGGAGCTAAAGATGTAAAGCGAGATTGGGAGGGCTATGGATGGATTTTGATGGTCTATAAGCGTTAAAAGATGGTAGGAGATGAAGGTTAGGGTTAGAGTCAGATTCTGGGTCTTTGATGAAATACCAAAGAGAGATGTGGATTCTTAGAATGTGATAGTTACAAGTCGTGTACAAAGAAAATGTTATAGAGATATTAAACTGCGGAATGTAAGACTAATAAAACTTTGAAATGCTTGCTATATTGGTACGTAGAATGTAATACTAATCAATTTAAAGTACATGTTTCCAGTATATTGTCTATTCCCTTTCTGTTAACTATCTCTGTTTGTTGTTAACTTTCACCTAAAAATGTTAATTTTGGATTTTCATGTTAATTTTCAGCGGAAGATGTTAACTATCACGGTTTGATGTTAACTTTCAACGAAAATGTTAACTTTGGGTTTTCATGTCAACTTTCAGCGAAGATGTTAACTATCTCCGTTTTACGTTAACTTTTGCAAAATATTAACTTTTAGTATTTCCTGTTAACTTTCACCGGAAGTGGTTAACTCTTGGTGTTACCTGTTAAGTATAAATGATATTAATAATAAATATATCAAGCTGATAGCAAAAAATATATAATTGGTGATTAGTGTGGATTGTTATGCAGAACTATACTTTTGATAGAGCGATATAGGTTTTGGTATTGGCTTTTGTGTTGAGGTATTTTGAGTGTGTCAAAGGGGACGGTGGCGGGCCGAGGAGGCCGGCCACGGCGGAGGTGAGGAGGGAGGGTGGTGAGGAGATGAAGGATTGGCCGTGGCCATTTCAAGGGTGATTGTTGGCTCTTAATTTGTCTATTGTTTTGTTGATTTGAGAATGAAAGATTAGTGCATATCTGTAATGTGTATGTTGTTTTTGTCTTCTTGGCCTAAAAATTATACTATGTTGAGAACTGATCTTTTTTTTAGTTATTTGCTTTTATCTGTATTCTCTGTGATTGTGATTTCTTTTGGGTCATTTAGTCACAACTATACGTCACCTTTAAAAGTCTACCAGGTTAATAGATAACACAACACAAATCGATGACACATGAGCTATAAAATTGTGCAAATGGTATTCATATATTGGACAATATTAATATTAGCCTGGCTGAACTGAACCAAATTTTTTGAATTTGTTTTTTATTGAAGAGAAGAGAGAAATAGAAATCATGAGCATCTCATGTGCCATTCAGAATAGAATTGGAAAACCTATTAGTCAATATTTTCATCTGAAAGTTAACATAGAATAGAATTGGAAAACCTATTAGTCAACATTTTCATTTGACAGTTAACATGTTCGGCTGAAAGTTAACCTATACGAATGAAAGTTAACATGTTCGGATGAAAATTAACCTATACGAATGAAAGTTAATATGGTCGGATGAAAGTTAACATATACGAATGAAAGTTAACCTATACGAATGAAAGTTAACATGTTCGGCTGAAAGTTAACCTATACGAATGAAAGTTAACATGGTCGGATGAAAGTTAACCTATACGAATGAAAGTTAACATGTTCGGCTGAACGTTAACATGTTACGTGCGGTGACAGAGTCGTAGTCTTTGAAGTCAAGCGATCATCGAGCGACGTCGAGGGACTACGAACGGTGAAGTGCGGCGTCGATGCGGGATAGGGCGAGATGCGCTCGAGACTGGGCGAGGTCGAGCTGGCAAACACGAGAGGATACTTGGATGCATAAAGCTTATTTTTAACTTTAATGCATAAAGCTTATTTGCCCTTTGGTACCATGCAAACACGAGTGTTCAAGGTAAAAGCCTGATGATTGTCATTGATTTGAACTTGCTTGCCTCTTTGGCCTACAACAAAATTCAAAAGAGAAGCCTTTTATTTTGCGCATAATGAAAATCAAAAAGATTACAACTTTTATCCTTTTGAACAAACACGAGGATCTCTCGTTATATCGAGGTCCCGCATGCGGGTTCTTGTCGCGGTCGGGACTTTTGTGTCCGTGGACCACAAGAATTCGATCCGTAGAGACCCGGTTCTGAACTACAGACGGAAGGGGCTCGCTTCACTAAGGAAACGGCTACCGAGGGGATCACACTCACGGCGAGGATCGCCTTCGGGATCCACTCAAGGAGAGGATCACTGCCGGTGAGATCTACTAGGAGAAATCACAGCTATCCCCGAGATTAAGACGGCTTAATCTAGAGGGTATCAGTAGTTCGACCAATTCGCAACCTTGTAGATCGACGTCGATCGAACTTGTGCTGCTCGAATCGCATACGATCGCCAGATCTCGCGAATTCTTCAAGATCGAAAGTCCACCAAGTCCGAGCCCGAACAATCCAAGAGAAAACCCAAAATTCAGCCTTGAAAAATCCCCAAATCTCCTCCAAGCCCCGTCCAATCCCCAAATCTCTCTTGAAGAAGCCAACCAAGACCCTCCCGAAGATTACACCCCTATTTATACAAATCGGGTGTTTGGTGGCTCACATTGGTCCAGCCACTGGCCAAAGCCGAGGCGTCACCATGGTGTCGAGCCACCGGCCAAGTTGCCGAGGTGGCTCGGCCAGTGGTCGAAATATTCGCCACTTGGCCGAGTCCCTGGCCAAGGGCCGAGGTGGCTCGACCAAAGTGGCGAGCCACTTCGCCACTTGCCGAGGTACTCGCTGCTGGCCGAGGTGCGCCGTTCGCTCGCTTTCGCTGGCCGTTTTCCGCCGCTTCCGCTTTCATCTCTCGGCTTAAGTTCTGCTCAGATTTGATTCCGACTAATTTGGTTCGTCTCGGCCTAAAATTATACTATGTTGAGAACTGATCTTTTTAGTTATTTGCTTTTATCTGTATTCTGTGATTGTGATTTCTTTTGGGTCATTTAGTCACAACTATCGTCACCTTTAAAAGTCTACCAGTTAATAGATAACACAACACAAATCGATGACACATGAGCTATAAAATTGTGCAAATGGTATTCATATATTGGACAATATTAATATTAGCTGGTGATGAACGACAAATTTTTGAATTTGTTTTTATTGAAGAGAAGAGAGAAATAGAAATCATGAGCATCTCATGTGCCATTCGAATAGAATTGGAAAACCTATTAGTCAATATTTTCATCCGAAAGTTAACATAGAATAGAATTGGAAAACCTATTAGTCAACATTTTCATTTGTGAGTTAACATGTTCAATTTGAAAACCTATCACGAATGAAAGTTAACATGTTCGGATGAAAATTAACCTATCTGAATGAAAGTTAATATGGTCGGATGAAAGTTAACATATACGAATGAAAGTTAACCTATCACGAATGAAAGTTAACATGTTGGTGAAAAGTTAACCTATACGAATGAAAGTTAACATGGTGGGATGAAAGTTAACCTATCTGAATGAAAGTTAACATGTTAACTGAACGTTAACATGTTACGTCTTGGCAAGTCGTAGTCTTTGAAGTCAGCGATCATCGGCGGCGTCGAGGACTACGAACGGTGAAGTCGCGGCGTCGATCGCGGGATAGGCGAGATCTTTCGAGGCTGGCGAGTGGTAGCAAACCACGAGAGGATACTTGGATGCATAAAGCATTTTTAACTTTAATGCATAAAGCTTATTGCCCTTTGGTACCATGCAAACACGAGAGTGTTAGCGGTAAAATGGGATGATTGTCATTGATTTGAACTTGCTACGACTTCTTTGGCCTACAACAAAATTCAAAAGAGAAGCCTTTTATTTTAAGGCGTACAATGAAAATCAAAAAGATTACAACTTTTATCCTTTTGAACAAACCACGAGGATCTCGTTATATCGAGGTCCTAAACTGCGTGGAGTTCTTTGCACGTCTTGGGGACTTTTGTGTCCGTGGACCATAATTCCGATCCAGTAGGGCAGGGTTACGGAACTACAGGCGTGAAGGGGCTCGTTTCACGAAAGAAGCGCTGAGGGGATCCACTCCGAAGGAGAGGATCGCCGGGGATCACACTCCGAAGGAGAGGATCGCCCGCCGGGTGAGATCTACTAGGAGAAATCCGCAGCTATCCACGAGATTAAGGCGAAGCTTAATCTAGAGGGTATCTGTAGTTCGACCGAATTACCTTCGGCTTGTAGATCGGCGTCGACTGAACTTGTGCTCGCCGGTGCTTTCGAATCGTCGTCGGCTGCTAGGATCTCGCGAGAATTCTGAGAAGATCGAAAGTCCGGCTCAAGTCCGAGCCTCAGAACAATCGAGAAAATCCCCAAAATCCAGCTCTTGAAAAATCCCGAAATCTCCTCCGAAGCCCGTCGAATCCCCAAATCTCTCTTGAAGAAGCGGCCGAAGACCCCTCCGAAGGCGACACCCCCTATTTATACAAATGGGTGTTTGGTGGCTTCGACTACTGGTAGAGCCACCTCGGCCAGAATTAGCAGTGGCCGGTGGCCGAGCCACCTCGGCTGAGGTGGTGGCTCGGCCAAAGTGGCCGAGCTACCTCGGCCACTTGGCCGAGGTTCCTTGGCCAAGTGGGCGAGGTGGCTCGACCAAAGTGGTAGCCGCCCGGCACAAGCTGCGACCTCCGACCAAGTTGGCGTCGCGCCCGTTCTCGCCGTTTGGCGTCGTTTTTCGAGTTTTTCGGCGTTTTTCATCTCGGGCTTAAGTTACATGCGTATTTGATTAGGGACTAATTCTTGGTTCGTTCGGTTCAACGGTCTGAAATCCGATTGTCGTTCAAGTCAGGTTTTAAGCCGTGCTTGTGGCTGAGTTCGCCGTTGAGTTCGGCGTCTTAACGATTCGGCGTCTATATCATTCGATGGGTTGTCATTCGCCGACTCCCGTCCGCGAGTTGGTTTCGGGATCTTGTAAGTATTTTTCGCCTTCAGATACCCTCCAAAGCGTCTCGGTCTCGATTCTTGATGAGTGCGGGATGCTTTGGACATGATAGTTCGGCCTTCGATGGTGAGGGTCCCAAAAGATAGCTTCAAGTCTTGATTCTTCGGACCATCCAGTTCTTTGTAGGATTTCGATAAGATCCGCGGTCTTTGCATTTATTGTCGACCGCTTGTTAAAATCTTGATTGTGGTGGGTGAGTTTTGTTTGTAACTTCGTGTCGGTTGGTTGTTGTTTGACTAACCATCGGACTTTTGGACTTATCCGTATGTCGCGAACTCCTTGTTGGCGACCGTTGGTTGTCTTGGGATACATGGAATTTCATAATCTTTAATCGGCTAATTCTTCCATCATCACATGTGTTGTTGGTTTAACCACATGGGAGACTGATCTTTGGGATATCCTCAGAGGATTCTTTGTTGAAACGAGACCCATTTGGCTTTCTACCATCGTCCCCTTAGCCGATTGGCGAGTCGGCCTGTGACCGTTGTTGGGATATGATTATCCACGGTGGGTGAAGTTTCTTGGGTTGGACATATTGTCGTGTCGTCATGACTTTCACGCCTCGTCGATTATTCGCTCTTGGATATTATGGTGGAGGAAATTAAGGGTTATCGAGTTATCCTTAAGAATATGGGTTTATTCTCCGGGAACTCCTCGTTGAAAATTTGGAAATAGTTTATACTGTAATCCTAGTTGAGTAGAATTAGGCGACGCTGATTTGCATCGGTGCAATCCATACGATCGAGTTATCCTAAGAATATTTCTTGTGAGAATATCCTTCTGAACTCCTCGACAATTTAGGAAACAGCTTTATACCGTAATCCTAGTTGAGTAGGATTAGGCGACGCTGATTTGCGCCGGTAATTCAAGCACGATCGAAGTTATCCCTAAGAATATTTCTCGTGAGAATATCCTTCCTGAACTCCTCGACAATTTAGGAAACAGCTTATACCGTAATCCTAGTTGGAGTAGGATTGGGGAACTCGCTGATCGGCGCCGATGCATCCCAGACGATCGAAGTTATCCCCGAGAATATTTCTTGTGAGAATATCCTTCCGAACTTCTACAAATTAGGAAACAGCTTATACTGTAATCCTAGTTGGAGTAGGATTAGGCGACGCTGATTTGCATCGGGTAATCCAAGACGATCGAGTTATCCCTAAGAATATTTCTTGTGAGAATATCCTTCCTAGAACTCCTCGACAATTTAGGAAACGCTTATACCGTAATCCTAATTGAGTAGGATTAGGCGACGCTGATTTGCATCGGTGCAATCCATACGATCGAGTTATCCCTAAGAATATTTCTTGTGAGAATATCCTTCCGGAACTCCCGACAATTTAGGAAACAGCTTATACTGTAATCCTAGTTGAGTAGGATTAGGCTTAATGCTGATTTGGCCGGTGCAATCCAAGACGATCGAAGTTATCCCTAAGAATATTTCTTGTGAGAATATCCTTCCGAACTCCCACAATTTAGGAAACATTTATACCGTAATCCTAGTGGAGTAGGATTAGGCTTATCGCTGATTTGCCGGTAATCCAAGACGATCGAAGTTATCCCTAAGAATATTTCTTGTGAGAATATCCTTCCGTGAACTCCTCGACAATTTAGGAAACAGTTTATACTCGTAATCCTAGTTGTAGTAGGATTAGGCGACGCGTTGATCGGCGTCGATGGGGGCCTTCGCGAGGTGTTATTCTGCCGAATAAATCTTCAGAATCTTTCCAAACTTGGCGGAGGGAGTAGGAGCCAATCAACGGGCTGATTTGGCACTATTTTGACATCCGGATAAGGTTCCAATTAGGACTCCTAATTAGGGGCTGATTAGAGTCCTAATTAGGATTGATTTGGGCTCCAATTAGAATTCCTACTTCTTGCCAAATAGGAGTCCTTGTTCAAAGAGGATTGGGTCCATATGGTTCATGACTTAGGCCGGCCCCCCCTACCTGCACTTTTTCTCTTGTTTTCATCTCCTTTCGCGCCGTCTCATCTCCTTCGAAGATTAATGAACTGATCGAGAGGTCCGAGGCTAACTCTTACACGCTCAGCTACGCGGAAGATGGTTTTCCTCCAGGGACCAAGTTTGCAACCTTTCTGTGGCATGCGGTAAAGCCTATCCAGCCGACCACTCTTTTAGCCGGCTATCTTGCAATCTGGCTAAAGAAATGTGTGGCTCCATATCAATCTGATGATGCTTTACTTTTGGAGGTCCTTTATCCCGCAGCTCAGCCTGCCCACAAGAAGGAACTCTCTCCTTCCAAGAATGGTGGCCAACATTCATCGTGGATTGCGACATATAGTCCGAAGAAGCATCAGAGAAAAGACGAGCCATCATCACGATTCCTTCCGTCCGGTAGAGCTCCCATATACCTATTTGATGGCTCGGCTGGTCCTTCATCGCCTCGACATGATGTCGCACCGTTCCACCGATTCGCCTACCTTTCTTGCGTTGGTAGAGGATTGCGATGGAAGGGCGTGGCTTTACAGAGATCAAGAAACATGCGATTCATAAAGGGTGGATCTTTTCCGGATGTTTTCCTCGATTCTCGGTCAATATGGTGAGTCCTTGGTCGACGAGGAGGTGCCGAAGACACAAAGACTTCACTTGACATGGTCGTTTCAATTGGCTAGTGAACATCGCCGGTATCTCACTTTCCGGTAAAGGAAGAATGCTTCATTGAGCCTTATTTTCGCCGCTTTGCTCGCCGCTTCGTTACGCACCAACTTTATGTTGGGAACCCGAGCCGACAGCCTCCGCATGGTGGACTCGTGGATGGCCTTCGAGCATGGTTGTGGAGTGTCATGGGATGTACCGGTGCTAGATTCGGCCTCCGAGCTCGACCGTCACCGGAATCGACATTCCTCCATTGTAGTTGGCTATTAGTAGCTAACGAGCCCCCGTAGGGCCATCTCAGATTGGTACGAAGCATCGCAGGAAACGGCCGCAGAACTCCAAGATGCCGCCAAGCTCGGAGGAAGCGCCGCCAATCTCATCCGCCACGAGATCAAGAGGAGTTCCACAACTCGGCGCTGGACTTTAGGAGAGGACCAAGTCAGGTCGCAGCTTATGAGAAGGACCTCGTACTCTCCTTTTCCACTTCGCTTTCTTATCCTCTCTATTGATTTCTCATTCAACCGAATTTTCGTGAAAAATCTTGAAGAAGAAGAATTTCAACCCTCTCAAGGGTTAAACGAAAGAGGTTAGCCCATAAGAATCGCGTGAATCCTTGGTCCCTTGATATAGACTTGACCAAGAATAATCCAACAAGGACGGAGGTAACAATTCACCGTGATGTTATCTCAAATTTTCGCTTTTGAGACCGACATTTCTTCATTTGCATGTGGGGTTTTAGAGATTATGATCCCGGCTTTGATTTTCCTCCCACATACCGCCTGACGCCATGCCGAGCCAAGTTTTACTCAACAAATGTATGGAGCTATGGCGAGGAGGCCGATGTAGGACCTGATTCATGAACCCGTGTACATCTAACATCGATAATTCTCGATGGCTTAATGCAGAATTGAACGACTCGAATTGCATCCCCATTAATTGCTCTTCACTTTTTGCTCTTTTAGAGGGATTGCAGGAGACAAATGCACAAACCGAGACTAAGCAAGCTAACCCCATCAGGAGGTAAGTAGCTTTACCTATTGTTTGACTTAATTGCATTCTTCCTAATGCCTTCTTTTCGTGACTTCTCCATGGAAGATTTCGTGGAATCGGGTTATATGGCAACACTTCCATGGATGACTCGCTACGCTTGGTCACAGGATGGAGATACCCTTGGTGAAGATTTACCCGGCTACCATCCCTCGAAGAAGGTATGAATTTTCTTCGATTAATTATAGGATCAACCGCTTGGCTAATACCACTATAATTAAAAGAGGCCGAGACATTCCATTTGTGCAGCAGTGTACTCCTCTTCCGCCGAATCAGCTACCACAATAATCGCTGAGATAGATGAGCACACCGAGGGCTCACCACGTTGACAAGATCCCAAATGATAGATACCGTAGACTCGCTAGCCTCAAACTACAATCAAGGAGACGGTAAGGGTCTTTAGCCAAATAAGCTTTTGCCCATTTTTACCGAAAATTCTAAAGTCCTTTTTCTCGCGGTGAGCCTACATCTCGACTCCATGACTCGGTGAGAGCGTTGATGCCGATGAAGATCCATCCCATCTTATTATCCGCTTGAAGTACGCCATTCTTTCTCTCGTGAACACGGTGATCGAAAAGGTCCTTCATGGCGGCTTTCTTCATCGCTTCAGCCATCGCTTGATCCCCGGATGGCCTTGATAATGATATGGGTTATCCCGAGCTGCTCAGCCATTGTTGATGACCTCGCCCATCCGAGGGAAAGCTTCAGAGATCGCAAGAGCTGCGGGTAGCCGGGCTTCTCATATGTAGCCGCTCATACCGGCTCGCTAGAGGCATGGCGCTGATGCTCGTGTTTTACCGGGCTCAAGTCCGATGCTGAGAGACCGCTACCGACGCTCGAAGCCGTTGTTGCCGGTATTATTCTTCTTAAGCCACATCCGCATCGATATTGTGGCGAAAAGGAGAGGATAATATCGCTAAGGAGAGCTCCATGCCGAGGAAGATAGGATGAGCAGCTTGAGTCGCCAAGGCCAACAAGGAAGAAGCCTCACCGCGCCTAGGGAGCTCGACCGTCGGGCGTAAACCGGCCGAGCTCGGAGGCAACCACGAAGACATCGAACAATCGATGAGGAGTCCTTCAGGTCGAAGCTGCGTGGGAAGAACTCCACCAGGCTTACAATGGTGAAGTGTCTCAGCTCGAACAACAAATCCTTTGTCATAGACTTGATGTTTAAACAGTTGTAGCTCCTTCTATATTTGCTTCAAATGAATAAGATCTATCCCCTTCATTGTTTATTATGATTCTTTTACTTCGTTAGAAATAATTAACCATAATACTTATAGGATTTTTGGCAAACCCTCAGCCATCAACGGGTTTGATTAGCCTTTACCAACCACCGTTTGAGTTGGGCTAGCGTGCGGATTATCAGGATCCGTTCCGCACGTGACGTTGTGCTAGATGAATGAAACTCTTATAGACTCGCTGCTATGATATTGAATACATAGACTGGCACTCTTTACGCAAGAGACCACCCTAAGCAACGCTGTTACACGTAGACTCATCCCTTCTTAGGTTTCGATAAAATACCCTGTAATTGAACTCGTGTCTTCTTCAATCGGAAAAGATTCTAAACCGCAACGCTGCGTGAGGCGCTGGCTTTATCCATTCTTAGGCTTCGGATAAAATACCGTAATCGAACTCGTGTCTCTTCAATCGGGCGAAGACTAAACCGCAACGCGGTGGGAGGCGCTGGCTTTATCCTTCAGTTTCGGATAAAATACCTTAATCGAACTCGTGTCTCTTCAATCGGAAAAGACTAAACCGGCGACGCTGCGTTAGGCCGGGTTTTAGGGTTATTGGTCAACCCCAGCCCTCAACGGGTTTGATGAGCCTTTACCAACTACCGCTTTAGTTGGGCTAGCATGTAGATTATCTAAACCGCTCTATAATAATAACGCTGTGCTAAAAGAGTGAAACTCTCTTAGTCTTAATGCTACGATGTTGAATACGTGACTTCGCCTTTTTTCACGGGAAGACTAACCCGACAAGCGTGTGGCGTTGGCTTTATCCTTCTTAGGCTTCGGATAAAATGCCCCAGTCGAACTCGGTGTCTTCTTCAATCGGAGAAAGACTAAACCGACAGCGTGTGGCGTTGGCTTTATCCCTTCTTAGGCCGGATAAAATACCCCGAATCGAACTCGGTGTCTTCTTCAATCGGAGAAAGACTAAACCGCAACGCTGCGGTGAGGCGTGGCTTTATCCCTTCTTAGGCCGGATAAAATACCCCGAATCGAACTCGGTGTCTTCTTCAATCGGAGAAAGACTAAACCGGCTTAGCGTGTGGCGTTGGCTTTATCCTTCTTAGGCTTGGGATAAAATGCCCCGTAATCAACTCGTGTCTTCTTCAATCGGAGAAAGACTAAACCGGCAGCGTGTGGCGTTGGCTTTATCCCTTCTTAGGCTTCGGATAAAATACCCCGAATCGAACTCACGGTGTCTTCTTCAATCGGAAAAGACTAAACCGGCGACGCTGCAGTTAGCGCCGCTTTAGGGTTATTGGCCAACCCCGGCCCTCAGCGGGTTTGATGAGCCTTTACCAACTATCGTTTGAGTTGGGCTAGCATGTAGATTATCTAAATCCGTTCTACACACAACGTTGTGCTAAAAGAGTGAAACTCTCTTAGTCTTAATGCTACGATGTTGAATACGTGACTTCGCCTTTTTTCACGGGAAGACTAACCCGACAGCAGCGTGTGGCGTTGGCTTTATCCCTTCTTAGGCTTGGGATAAAATGCCCCGTAATCAACTCGTGTCTTCTTTGACCGGAGAATAACCGAACCGAATAAGATTGATTGAGGTGGGAAAAGAAGAAAGTGGGATCTCCACCGAGAACCGAAGAGACTCGTGTGACCTTCACGGACAACCCGGTTCGAAAATCCCTACAAGATACCTTCACCGGTGCTACCCAAGATGAAGATGGAACTAAGAGTGGGATCTCCACTCGAGAACCGAAGAGACTCGTGTGACCTTCACGGACAACCCGGTTCGAAAATCCCTACAAGATACCTTCACCGGTGCTACCCAAGATGAAGATGGAACTAAGAGTGGGATCTCCACTCGAGAACCGAAGAGACTCGTGTGACCTTCACGGACAACCCGGTTCGAAAATCCCTACAAGATACCTTCACCGGTGCTACCCAAGATGAAGATGGAACTAAGAGTGGGATCTCCACTCCGAGAACCAAAGAGACTCGTGTGACCTTCACGGACAACCCGGTTCGAAAATCCCTACAAGATACCTTCAATCGGCTACCTAAGATGAAGATGGAACTAAGAGTGGGATCTCCACTCCGAGAACCAAAGAGACTCGTGTGACCTTCACGGACAACCCGGTTCGAAAATCCCTACAAGATACCTTCACCGGTGCTACCCAAGATGAAGATGGAACTAAGAGTGGGATCTCCACTCCGAGAACCGAAGAGACTCAGTGACCTTCACGGACAACCCGGTTCGAAAATCCCTACAAGATACCTTCACCGGCGCTACCTAAGATGAAGATGGAACTAAGAGTGGGACCTCCACTGAGAACCGAAGAGACTCAGTGACCTTCACGGACAACCCGGTTCGAAAATCCCTACAAGATACCTTCACCGGTGCTACCCAAGATGAAGATGGAACTAAGAGTGGACCTCCACTGAGAACCGAAGAGACTCGTGACCTTCACGGACAACCTGGTCTGAAAATCCCGGGCGATACCTTCACGGGCGCTACCTAAGATGAAGATGGAACTAAGAGTGGATCTCCACTGAGAACCGAAGAGACTCGTGACCTTCAGCGGACAACCTGGTTCGAAAATCCCTACAAGATACCTTCAATCGGCGCTACCTAAGATGAAGATGGAACTAAGAGTGGACCTCCACTGAGAACCGAAGAGACTCGTGACCTTCAGCGGACAACCTGGTTCGAAAATCCCTACAAGATACCTTCACCGGCGCTACCTAAGATGAAGATGGAACTAAGAGGATCTCCACCGAGAACCGAAGAGACTCGTGTGACCTTCACGGACAACCCGTCCGAAAATCCCGGCAAGATACCTTCACCGGCGCTACCTAAGATGAGAGATGGAACTAAGAGTGGGATCTCCACCGAGAACCGAAGACTCAGCGACCTTCACGGACAACCCGGTTCGAAAATCTACAAGATACCTTCACGGGCGCTACCTAAGATGAGAAATGGAACTAAGAGTGGGATCTCCACCGAGAACCGAAGAGACTCGTGACCTTCAAAGGACAACCTGGTTCGAAAATCCCTACAAGATACCTTCACCGCTACCTAG
The DNA here is from genome assembly GCA_012295165.1 of Asparagus setaceus. Classification (NCBI taxonomy): domain Eukaryota; kingdom Viridiplantae; phylum Streptophyta; class Magnoliopsida; order Asparagales; family Asparagaceae; genus Asparagus; species Asparagus setaceus. The sequence goes on from CM022703.1 coordinate 10,317,430, forward strand.
AGAGAGATGGAACTAAGAGTGGATCTCCACTGAGAACCGAAGAGACTCAGTGACCTTCACCGGACAACCCGGTCTTAAAATCCCTACAAGATACCTTCACGGGCTACCTAAGATGAAAGATGGAACTAAGAGTGGGATCTCCACTTCGAGAACCGAAAGACTCAGCGACCTTCACGGACAACCCGGTCCGAAAATCCCTACAAGATACCTTCACCGGCGCTACCTAAGATGAAGATGGAACTAAAAGTGGGATCTCCACTCAGAACCGAAGAGACTCGTGTGACCTTCACGGACAACCCGGTCCGAAAATCCCGGTGCATACCTTCACGGCGCTACCTAAGATGAGAAATGGAACTAAGAGTGGGATCTCCACTCCGAGAACCGAAGAGACTCGTGTGACCTTCACCGGACAACCCGGTCTTAAAATCCCTACAAGATACCTTCAATCGGCTACCTAAGATGAAGATGGAACTAAAAGTGGGATCTCCACCGAGAACCGAAGACTCAGCGACCTTCACGGACAACCCGGTCCGAAAATCCCTACAAGATACCTTCACCGGCGCTACCTAAGATGTAGCAAGGAGAGAACTCTTCTGTTTATCACAAAAGGGATCTTATGCTTGAGTGGGCCTCTTGTTCATAGAAGGAATCAAGAGGAGATTTTGGTAATGTACCAGAAAATTTGTAGACCTACCGTCAAGGAATTTAATCGGTGGGGGAAATTATGATGGAGGATAAATTTAGGGTTATCCTCAAGGAAAGTGGGTGCAACATCCCACGAGGAACTTCCCGTTGAAACGGGTTATCTTGAAGATACTAAGGATAGTATTTCTTCAGGAATTTCCCATTTATCGGCATTAATTGCGTGCGCCATTTTGAATTAAGCGTCACACCCATTAAAGTAGACCATTTCTATTACAAACGGACCCTCCCATTTAGGTTCAAATTTGCCTTTCTTCTTGGAAGTGAGGATTATCGGTCGTCGAGAAGCGAGGAGCAAATCTCCTTCTTTGAAACTCCGTTATCGTACTTTCTTGTTGAAAGCTCTCGACATCCTAGCTTGGTAGAACTCAATGCATTGTTGAGCTTCCAGGCGCTTTTCATCCAACATCTCGAGCTCTTCGAAACGTTTTTGATGTTGTTCTTCAATCGTCATCTCGTTGCAAGGCGATCGGGGTGGCCGAATTTGGATTTCCATGGGAGGCTTACGCGTAGATCGGAGAATCACGGGGTCTCTCGGTTGGCGTCGCGTCACGGTTAATGCGATATGCGGTGCTTCTCAGAGTTTATCATCGGTCTGCTTGTTATTCTTCACAAGCCGGCCAATTTTGATGATTGTCTTGTTGAGCATACTCGGCTAATCCATTTGCGGTGGATTATAGAACATTGGCGAGGCGTCTTGTATTTTGAATTTCGCAAAACCCGATGAAGGAATTGCCGATGAATTGGGGACCGTTGTCATGCACGATCCGCCTTGGAACACCGTGTCGGTAGATGACATGGTGTTTGATAAATTTGACGACGGTACTTCGCCTTTACTTCCTTTAGCGGGATTGCTTCCGCCCACTTGGAGAAGTAGTCGGTGATCGCTAGAATAAACCGACGCTTTGACCGACGGAGAAAAATGGGACCTACAACGCCCATTCCCCATGTCTCAATGGCCGTGATGTGGCCGGCGATGCAACCGCCAGAGGCCGATGCATGTAATTCGCGCGGAATTTGACACGCTGCGGGCATTTCCGAAATGCATTTCGACAAGGCCATTAATCATCGTGGGCCAAAAGTAGCCCATTCTCCCGATTCGATCATAGAGCTTGGGACCAGCCGATGCACACCACATTCACCTTCGTAAGCTGAAGGACCTCTTCTCTTTGTTTGAGAGGCATCGAGTAAAGACCATCGCACTCTACGCATATAGCATCCGGGTTTCGTGTCGTAAAAGAATCTTGAGCTCTTCGCCGATTGACTCTTCCTTCACGCCTTCTCGTAGAATACCATGTAAGACGAATCGATGATAGGAAAGCCAATCTCGGCTCCAACTTGGTTTGGGTTGCATTTACCTCTTTGGTAACTATCCCTTTGTCTTCTTGTACCCCATCATATATTGGTAAGAGTCGGTGAGTCCCCGACCGAACTAATTGCTCGGTCTCTAAGGTTGTGCTAACGACACAGCCTAACGCCGCAGCATCCGCATGAGCCGCTCAAGGCGCGGATATATTCGATGAAGAATTCTTCAATGAGTCCGCTTTTCAACGGCTATCCGATGATAGGGGACCGATCGTGATTCCTAACTTCGTAGTCACCACTCGACCGCTTAACTATCAATTGTGAATCACCATACGCCGAGATACTCGACTCCCAATTCTCCTCTGGCTAAGTCCGATAAGTAGCGCTGTATTCGCTACGCTATTGGAACAAGGTTCGTGAGCTAATAAGCACGGGCATGACATGATTCCTGAAATCAAGACAACTCGACTCCGGAGATCTTGAACATCCGGGGCACTTGCCACGCCAGTAGCTCGAAGCCCGCCAAAGTACGCCATATTTGTTGGTGCGATGTAGTGTTAACTTCGTGGACTTCATCCGAAGATCATCATATAGCTCAACCGCATCCGCTGTCTGGCCGCTCAAGAGATCGCAAATCGCTTGTCCTTTGACCGACTTCTGTTTGAAGTGCAAGTCATATTGGGACAAGAGCCCCATTTTGCCAAACGCCAACTCATTGAGGCCGGCCGGTCATAAATATTCGGACCGGATTTACGCTAGAGATAACATAATTGTTCCGTTCGACTAAATAGTGCCGATTTTTCAATCGCTAACACTAATGCAAGGCACCGCCGACCATTGGGTATCGAGACTCAGCCACTAATGTTCGCTCGCCTGATAATACACGCCGCTCATGACCGCCGCCGCCGCCTTGTGCGAGTAAAGCGCTTAACGAGTGATCCGCTGCTTGACGTAGATCAAAACGTTTTTCCGGCGTGCAACAAGAACAGAGGTTTAGCGAGATAAGACTTGATCTTCAATCGTTTTCGGCAAAGGCCGTCCCAAATAAATGACACTCTTCTTATTCAACTTTGAGAACGGTTGGCACTTCCTGATAGGTTCGATATGAACCGCCGGATGTATGCCAATCGCTCTTGTAACCCCCGAAGTTCTCTCTGATCGGGTTGCAATTTTGAATCGCTTTACTTTATCAGATCGACATGGATTCCTTTGTTGGTGACGACGGCCAAGGAACTTGCCATCGACATCCCAAGGAAGGATTTGCGATTCATCTTTAGTCGATGGGCTCGCATGAGCTCGAAAACCGCTCTAAGATCTTTGATGTGATCTCCTTTGTCGCTTTCACGCACTCAAGTCGCCGACGAGCATTCGACCGCTTTTCCTGAGATGGTCCCGAAAATTTCCGCCATCGCCGTTGATATGGCACCAAGATTTTTCAGCCGAACCATGACCGTGGTAACAATATATACCGATGGGCATTCTCAACGCCGTAGTTGGCATCATCGGGTGCATCTTGATCCGATTGTATCCCGAGAAACCATCCATGAACGCACATTCTTTCAAATCCACACGTATTGTCGACTATGACATCGCGATTAGTAGAGGAAAGTCGCCTTTGGGGCAAGCAGCCGCTCGTGTCTCGCAATGACAATGCATCCTAATCGAAATTCTTCTTCATGACCGGACTATATTCGCCACCCAATCCGATGTTGAATTTCCTCGATGAATCCGATTCTATGAGTTTCTTTACTTCGCCAACGCATTGCTTGCAATATTTGTGGACTAAACCGCCTTTGCCGCTGTTGACGTGTTTGACATCCATCTTGATGTTGAGGCTGTGTCGCCACATTAGGTCGAGTCCCGCATGTCCTCGTAGCTCCGTGCTAATACATCGATATACTCCCCGATTAGGCAATCAACTCTTCCTTTCTTCCGAGAAGAGTATTGCTGATGTTTAGGATGCTCTTCATTACCCATATTAACTCGACTACCTCATCCTTAGTGGGGGTTCTCTTGTTCAACCTATCCCCAAACCGCTTCGAGTTGATGGATCCATGGGTCTTCCCATGTTAGCATGTCTTCATCACTCTCAACAAGTAGCAGATCAACGGTATATTTGACATCAAAGTCTTGAAGGCTTCTCGAGGCGGTGTCGAATCCAAGCCGAAGAATCGCATCGAATGTCCGCCCCTTCATCTGTGGATTATTATCAATCACCATGAGGATTCATCTTCTCGAGGAGGATTCAGATCCCAACCCTCTCGTTGGTCATATCGCCTTTGAGACTCCGATCTTCTTGGCATTTTGTTGCCAAGCCTATCAAAGAGCAACGCTTCGAGTCGGCTTACTCCGACAACACCACCGATTAGTTTGAGAACACGGACAATGCGCGGTTCAATTGGGAATTTCTTCGAGATTTACTCGCACTTCAAAGACGATAGTACAACTCATCGCATGAATGCCGAGCAACCCTTCGTGTGTTGGTATGACTTCGTGTATAACGCCATCGCCGCCGATGAAAACGCCTTCTCGAGGATGAGTCACATTATCGAGGTTCCAAGAGTCACTAATCTCAACGTCCTTTTGCGCACGGGTTTCGACGGCTCGAACTCGATCCGATTCCTGGAGAGCACCACGGAATCTTCTTATCACGGCTGAGGTGGGTGCACTGCACTGTGAGTGACCCGACTTCCTTAACGGGCCCAATCGCTCTTTGATCGAAATTTTACATCGATCATCATGCAATGAGCCGAGGTGCTCCAAAGCCGCTTGCTTCTGAAGCTCCAAATGAAGCTCGACCGGCGGCACCGAGGTGGATGGCAACTTGATGCATGGCCGAGGTGGAATCGATATAGCGGGCCTCGAGATCCGGCCTTGACGATCGTAACAATGTTGTTGATGATTGATGAGATTGCCGATGAAGAGCTTGATCTCTTTCTCCGCAAGTGTTGATCTCCAAAAGTTCCAAAGCTTCCTCGCCTAATGGCTACTCACCGCCATGCAAAAATTAGGAAAACGCTGGTTAACCGATGCCCACTATTTAATCCACGCGGGTAAATTGGGGATTCCACCAGGGCGAAGGCCGAGCTCGCCGAATAACGAAGCTCGAAGCTTCTTCAACTTCGCTGCTCGGCAAATCTTGATTGCATAACGAGGTCCGCTACTTGGATGAACTTCAGCTATATGACTAGTTTTCACTGCTTGGGCTAACTTCAATAATGCATTTATGCATTTTGTTGATAGCGAAGCCCCGGCCGAGGCTAACCTCGATGAAAGTCGAAGCTAAGTGGGCTTAACCTCGCCTTTAAGATTAAAGTCCGCCTCAGACGAATGTCGAAGCCCGCCCTCTTGTGAACCTCGATGAAAGTGGTAATCACTGCTAGGGCTTAACTTCGCTGACCATCTATAGGCTAACCTCATCACATGATCTGCTGAGCTTGCCGTGCAACCTCGTGTTAAGCTCGAACTCCGCCCACATGCTAACCTCAGATTGAGGTCGAGCCTCGCCTCTTGAGCAAGTCTCGCTTTAAAATTTGCATGGTCTAGCCTCGCCACATTTTGATGTTGTGGGCAGCCTCGCCAAACTTTGATGCCGTGGCAGCCTCGCCCAACTTTGATGGGCTTAACCTCGCCAAACTTTGACATTGTGGGCGCAGCCTCGCTTGAATGTCGAGACTTATCATGAAGGCTTAACCTCGCCAGTTCGCTGAGGATCACCGCTATAAGTTTAACCTCTGCTGAATGTCGAGGCTCACTACCGTAGGCTAACCTCGCTCAATGAAGGGCTTCGCCGCTGGCTAACCTCGACCGAATGGAGAGCTCACGCTGGCTTAACCTCGCCTCGATGAAGGGTTTCACGCTGGCTTAACCTCGACCGAATGGAGAGCTCACGCTGGCTTAACCTCGCTCAATGAAGAGCCACGCTGGTGAACCTCGCCCAATGAAGGGCTTCGCTGCTTGGCTTAACCTCGACCGAATGGAGAGCTTCACGCTGGCTTAACTTCGATCGAATGGAGAGCTTCGCCGCTGGCTTAACTTCCTCATATGCTACGTAAGAACGTGTCGTAACTTTCAAACCGCACGCCAAATTGGACTAATTATATATGAAAATTGACTATCTCGACGAGACGAGCCAACCAAACCCACCAAGGGTTCGGTTTGCTCTCGCATTTTGCCCAATTCCTTCCGGCTTGAGAGATATCGACTTTGTAAAGTCAAGCATTCGTGAACTTAACCTTTAGGCGGAGAACGATCCGACGAGGACGATAGTATGATACTCACAATGAACCCGGATCAACTTGGATTCGGTTGACTTCACTGGAGCGTGAATTATTACACCCTCTACGAGTTTCTACCGAAAGTTAACATGTTCGCCGAAGTTAACATGTTCGCCGAAAGTTAACCTATACGAATGAAAGTTAACATGGTCGGATGAAAGTTAACCTATACGAATGAAAGTTAACATGTTCGGCTGAACGTTAACATGTTACGTGCGGTGACAGAGTCGTAGTCTTTGAAGTCAAGCGATCATCGAGCGACGTCGAGGGACTTAACGGTGAAGGGCCGATGGGATAGGGCAGATGCGCCGAGATCGGGCGAGGTCGAGCTGGCAAACACGAGAGGATACTTGGATGCATAAAGCTTATTTTTAACTTTAATGCATAAAGCTTATTTGCCCTTTGGTACCATGCAAACACGAGAGTGTTCGCGGTAAAAGTCAGGATGATTGTCATTGATTTGAACTTGCTTACAGCTTCTTTGGCCTACAACAAAATTCAAAAGAGATGCCTTTTATTTTAAGGCGCATAATGAAAATCAAAAAGATTACAACTTTATCCTTTTGAACAAACACGAGGATCTCGTTATATCGAGGTCCCGCTATGGGTTCTTTGCCCGTGTCGGGACTTTTGTGTCCGTGGACCACCGCAATTCGATCCGTAGAGACCCGGTTCGAACTACAGACGGAAGGCTCTCGCTTTCACCTAGGAAACGGCCGAGGGATCACACTCACGGCGAGAGGATCGCTTCGGGATCACACTCACGGCGAGAGGATCACGAGCGGTGAGATCTACTAGGAGAAATCACACATATCCCCGAGATTAAGACGAAGCTTAATCTAGAGGGTATCCAGAGTTCGACCCGACTCCGCAATACCTTCCGCTAGATCGACGCCGATCGAACTTGTGCTCGCCGGTGCTCTAACCGCAGGCCGATCGCCAGATCTCGCGAGAATTCTTCGAAGATCAAAGTCCACCAAGTCCGAGCCTCGAACAATCCAAGAGAAAATCCCCAAAAATCCAAGGCTTGAAAAATCCCCAAATCTCCTCCAAGCCCCGTCCAATCCCCAAATCTCTTGAAGAAGCCGACCAAGACCCTCCGAAGATTTACACCCCCCATTTATACAAATCGTGTTTGGTTTCTGGCCACTTGGCCGAAGGCTTGGCCAAATGGTTTAGGTGGTTATGCCGAGCCACGCTGTCGAGGTGGCTCGCCAAAAGCCGAAGCACCGCCACTGGTCGAGGTTCCTGGCCAAGTGGGCGGTAGTTCTACCAAAGTGGCCGAGCCACTTCGCCACTTGCCGAGGTACCTCGCCAAGTTGGCCGGTGCGCCGCTCTCGCCGCTTCGCTTTTTCCGGCTTTCCGCTTCCCGTTTCATCTCTCGCTTAAGTTCTCGGCTCAGATTTGATTCCGGACTAATTCTTGGTTCGCTCGTTCAACGGTCCCGAACCGATCGTCCGCTCAAGGCCGGTTTAAACCGCGCTTGTGACGCCGTGGTTCGCTGCTGAGTTCGCCTTTAACGATTCGACGCCTCAGATCATTCGATGGGTTTTCATTCGCCGACTCTCCGCCACGAAGTTGGTTTCGGATCTTGTAAGTATTTTTCAACGCCATAGAGGAGAGACCGGGCAGGTCGAAGTTGAATAATTTGCCCTTTGGTAACATAAAGATGTCACATTTTTAACTTTAATGCATAAAGCTTATTATTGACACTTTGATGCTCCAAGCTTCTTTAAATTTAAACTTTATGGCACCAAAGTGCAAATTATTCACCGACCGCCTACCGAAGCTCGCATCTCGCCTCTCCCGCATCGACGCCGCGACTTCACCGCTCAGTAGCCTCGACATCGCCGATGATCGCTGACGCCAAAGACTACTTAATTGCCACCACATTAAGAATTTGTTGTCCGCTGGGGTTCCCAAAGGACCCATCCAAGAGAGGTAGAGAATTACTTGGAGGATATCTTGTCGTTGATGCATTTGGGGGAGGAATCAAGCAGAGTAACTAGATAAGAATGGAGAGAAATTTGTTTTAAAAATTGATTTAGTGTAAAAACTTGCAATGAGCCACTTGGTGATTAGTGTGGGTCGCTAATTAAGAGACAATACTTTTCTTAGAGCAAAGGGTTGGCAAGAAATTATAGTAACTCCTCGAAGATATTTATAATATGTTATGTTGTAAGACTAATCATTTCATGTATTTAAGGAATATCACCGTAAGAATGTAAGAAAGTTTTGTTATGTACTTGTTTAACTTAAGTATTCTCGCTTCAGCCTTTTAATTCGTGATAGGTTAACTCGTGCTAACATGTTAATGTTCATTAGTATAGGTTAACTTTCACCTAACATGTTAACTTTTATTTGTATAGGTTAACTTTCACCTAACATGTTAACTTTCAGATGAACAATTTGACTAATGGGTTTACCTGTTATTTTTAAATAATCATGTAAGAATTAAGTCAAACCGTAAATATATGTTGTAGATCAAAATTATGGAATATATAATGTAAACAATACAAGGAATGCAATAAGAACTATAAAAGTTAACATTGTTAACTTTCATCTTAACATGTTAACTTTCATCCTAACATATTAACTTTCATTCGTGATAGGTTAACCTTTAAGTAACATGTTAACTTTCGGATGAACAATTTGACTAATGGGTTTTCCTCATATCTTCAAATAATCATGTAAGAATTCAGTTGAACCCGGTAAATATATGATGTAGAGAAAGAATTGTGGATTATATGACGAACAAATATAAGGAATTAAACTTACATCACACAGACAGCCTAACATTATTTAGAAGTGGATATATGTTAATTGTCTTCGTGATGTAAGTCTTGTAATATATGTTAACAATTCTCATGAAGTTAACAGATAGCCGCGGATACTTACACAAAAGTCTAATTTAAAATACTAGAAGATAATATTATAGTTGACTTTGAAATCTTACTAGTCTATTAATGTGTGCAAAGCAGTTGATATCTCTTTAAATGTAGAATATAGTCATACTCCTCCAGAAAATACTTACATCGTGCAGACAATTAACATATACCACTTCTAATTAGAGTTAACTCGTCCTATGTGATGTAAGTTTGATTCCTTATATTTTTACATCATATATTTCATAAATCTTTCTACAACATATATTTATCGTGTTCAAATTAATTCTTACATGATTATTTAAAAGATAACAGAAAACCCATTAGTCAATATTTTCATCCGAAAGTTAACATGTTCACTAAAAGTTAACCTATACTTAATGAAAGTTAACATGTTCGATGAAAGTTAACTTGTACTAATAAAAGTTAACATGTTTATTAAAAGTTAACATGTTACGCTGAAAGTTAACATGTTAAGATGAAAGTTAACAACATTAACTTTATAGTTCTTATTGCATTCCTTATATTTTTACGCCACATATTCCATAATTTTTCTCTACAACATATATTTACTAGTTTCAAATTTTAAGTCTTACATGATTATTTGAAATATAACAGAAAACTCATTAGTCAACTCGTTTCATTTGAAAGTTAACTTATTCGATGAAAGTTAACCTATAATGAATTAAAGGGAACTCAAACGTAATACTTAAGTTAAATAAATACATAACAAAATTTTCTTACATTCTTACAAACCGATATTCCTTAAATACACTAAATGATTAGTCTTACAATATAACATATTATAAAAGTCTTTCAGAGTTACTACAAATTTCTTGCCAACCAACACCGCTCTAAGAAAAGTATTGTCTCTTAATTAACAGCCCACACTAATTACCAAGTGGTCGCCATCGATTGATATTGCCTTCCTCACATTCTCCATCATAAAGAACTCCTCAAGGACCAAAAATTACCCAATTAGCTCCTGTACCATTCCATTAAAACTCCCAATACTTAATCTTTTCATAGCCTTTGAACCAAATTCAGTATCAACGAAGCACAATCTCCTGAACTTTGACATCATGAACTTACTATAATCCTCTCCCAAATGCATCAACGACAAGATCTCCTCCATTAAGTCCCTACCTCTCTTGGATCATTCTTCGGGAACCCCAACGACAAAAACTCTTGATGTGATGACAGAGTCGTAGTCTTTGACGTTGACCAATCATCGAAAGCAAAGGTCAAGGACCGCGAACGTGAAGTGTGAGTGTCGACACCGAGAGGGGCAGATGCCGAGGCCGGGTGAGGTCGAAAGCAGCACGCGAGAGGAGACTTGATCATGCAGGGAGGCGATGGAGGAGAGGAGGGATAAATCGAGCTGCAGGGAGAGGAGAGGGAGGAGGAGCGTGGAGGCGAGGGGCCGTGGTCAGATCAAGTGAGGAGAGGGGAAGTCGAGGCGACATCGAAGAGAGAGCCCCATGATGTGGATGTGTTCTCTTGAGCTGAGAGGAGCTTGAGAAGAGAGAGAAGAGAGAGAGGAGGAGGAGCAGCGAAGTGCGAGGAGGCCACGGTTGAGATCGAGGCGGGAGGAGAGGGGGAGTCGAGGCAGATGTCGAGAAGAGAGAGAGCCCCATGAAGTGGATGGGTTCTCTTGAGCTGAGAGGAGCTTGAGAAGAGAGAGGAGAGAGAATACAGAGGGGAGGAGGAGCCATGAGTCCGAGGAGGTCGCTGGCCCAGATCGGGCGGAGGAGAGGGGAAGTCGAGGCGACATCGAGAAGAGAGAGCCCCATGAAGTTGATGAGTTGTCTTGAGCTGAGAGGAGCTTGAGAAGAGAGAAGAGAGAGCAAGAAAAATTTTAGGAAAGATGACAAAGGGTATAATGGGGTTTCTCTTAAAACATTCTCTCTGTGCTGATGTGGAAAGGTAAAATGGGGTTATACACAATTTTGTCATGTATTTGGGGCTTCCTCACACAAAAAATAATACAGGGGGGCTGGGCACATCTACTTTATTTTTTTGGGGCATTGACACAATTTTTCCAAAAAATATATATATAATGTCATTCTTTGTCCTCACTGTTCTACAATTTTTTAAAATTTAAATTATATGTTCTTTAGGCCACATTTTTATAATAAAAGATTAGATGACTAAGATGGTTAATTATTAGTTGTTATTTGTTTCAATTGGCCTTTTATCCTTGAAATTAGTAATTTTGACTTAAAGCAATATATTTGCTTGAGACCCATTCCTCTTAATTGTTGCCATATGGATTTAGTGAGACCAAACATAATTTAATTCTTGCTACAAAACTTCGATCTTTGTATTATATAGTTTTTGAAATGGCCTCATCTTTATCTCGATGCATTAATTGTAAAAATCATGTTTTAGAGTAATGTCCTCTCTTAGGAAACAATTAACTATTAGAGCATATAAACGTTGCATTTCAACATCCTTGAAATGATCCGCTTTCTCCAACCTACAACTGAAGTTGGAGAAATCATCCAAATTTTGTATGAAATCAGGCAATTTTTTTAAGAAATTAAAAGTTTACTACCACTTCAACCCAATAATTTCTCAGAGGAAACACAGTTCCTTTCAACACACTGAATAATTTTTCACACTCAACTCGATAATGGCCGCTTCAAGATCAACTTGTAAATCGTAATAAACCGAATTCTAAATATGAGAAAAGATTTAGTGTCTTAGAAAAAGGTCTAGAAGCCATGATAAAAGTATTTGCACAGACCACCAACATGTTGACTTAGTCATCCAACACTCTAAATTCTTTCATGCAAATAATGGGTCAATTGCTCAATTCCAGCACTCAAGCCATAACTAGACTAGAAATTCAACTAGATCAACTAGCTAGTATTGTGAGTGAAAGAGAGAAAGAAAAAATTTCTAAGTCAACCTGTTGCAAACCCTAAAGACACTAGATCGAGTCTAACCTATTAGCTCAAGTGAATGCAATCCATACATTACGGTTAGGGAAACAAATCGATAATTAAGTTAGAATGCCTCCAGATCAAATTCCGCCTTCTTCTATTCAAAATGCTGAACCTGAACAAACTCTCTCTCCTTCTGATAACATTGTTCAACAATTACCTCCTTCCGATGACCAAGAAGGCAGAACCGTACCTGAGCTCAATCTCGATAGGTTTAAGCCTGTTGCTCCTTTTTTAGATAGACTCAGTCTAGGAAAAACTCTTCCTAAATAGAGAAAATCCTAGAAACTTTTAAGCAGATCAAGGTTAACGTTTCTCTCTTAGATGCCATTCAACAAATCCCGTCGTATGCAAAATTTTTAAAGGATTTATGCACTAAGAAAACAATCACCAATTGTAGATGGTTAAAATATACTCTATTGAACCAATTTTGAGTCCGAGTCTAAGAAGTGAACACCCATGGGCTAAACACTTCAGATGGGCTCAAGCATCAGCCCTATGATAGGCTACAGCAAAGTTCGCTTGGATCACATGTAAACATGACTACATCCGAGCCAAAGAGAACCTAAGTCCGAGTCAATCCTCAAGTTAGACTCAGGGCCGAGTCAAAAGGCATCCTCAAGTCAAACTCTGAGTCCAAGTTGAATGGCATCTCCAATTTAGACTCTAGGCCGAGTCGAAAGGCGTCCTTAAGTCGGCTGAGTCAATAAATGAGTTCAAGTCAGATTCTGAGTCAAATCTGAACTTATCACCAAAGCTTTTCCAAGTCATAGCGAAGCTCACTCAAGTCATAATGAAGATCGCTCTTAAGACCAAGTCAAAGTGGAGCTTCAAGCGAAGTTCACCTAAAATAAGCTTCGCCCAAATATCCACGTGGGCCACGTAGCGAGGTTTGCCGATGCCACAACAAAGTTCGTTGAAGCCACAGTGAAGCTCACAGAAGTCACAGCGAAGCTCGTCTAAGTGAACTTCGCCCAATAACCCATGTGGGCCATGTCACCCATGTTCCAAAGAAAATGGACTACCTTCATTCTGCCGAAGTTTGCTCATGGTCGTTATTGGCGAACTTTGCCCACGACCGTTATTAGCGAACCTCACCCATAATTTCAGAAGCTACTTTTAAAAAAATGGTTCACCCCACTAACACACTCATTTAAGGAGAGTTAATGACCACTAACTTACCTATTTAAAGAGGAGTTAATGACCTCTAACTCACCCATTTAAAGAGGAGTTAGTGACTACTAACTCACACATTCAAGGGGAGTTAAGGCCCACTAACTCACTCCTTAATGCTTTTAAGCCTATAAATAGGCATGATCAACGTGAAGCAAAGGGGAGGGAGGAAAGATCTTGGGGCTAACAGTGTTCTTGGCTAGGCTTCTTGCCATTGAGAAAAGAGAGAGAGATTTAGAGGCGAAAGTGGTATTTGGTTTCTTCTTGATATCTCTTCATCCATAGAAGACTGTGCTATCTTCAAAGAGATCAGAAATCAACAACAATTGAGAGACCCATTGTCTTAGTTGGATCATCACGGAGTACAAGATCAACACTCCTTCGGCACATAGAAAAGAACCTAAATTAAATAAATTTTTTTGTTTCAATTGTAGTCTCTTTTGAGTTGTAATCTGTGTTAATTATAATACAAAAGACCCGAAATAGGATGGCGACTCCACTGGGGACTCCTTTCTCCTCCGATGAGAAAATTATATCGCAGTCCGACACCAAGACCCTCGGGTCTTTTACTGAATCAATGGTCAATAAATTTGACCAAGTAAAGTTTGAGGAAATCATTTCCTCTAACCAATCGTCGACAGCTAACCGCTAGGAGCTGTCACAAGATTCACCGCAGTGTGAACTCAGAGTCAAATTTGACCCTCACATGTGTTAAGGTGAACTTCACCAAAGATAGTTTGAGCTTCGCTGAAGGCCAAACGAGCTTCGCCAAGAGCAAAGAAACAACAAACCTCACCAAAAATGTGGGCCAAGACGTTCAAAGCATCTCGTGATTCTCGCTACACTTCTTTAATAGAAGCAAAGAAGGGGGGTAATCCCTCATCTAAAAATCAGCAAGGGAATAACATCACCCACGGTAATTCCTCATCCAAATCACAAACTATGACTTGTGATAAGGACTTGATTGACCACACTAGCCAAAGGTCAAAGCAACATTGTCATAGGCGACGTTCGCTTGCTAAAATCCAAATAGGTGAAGTTGTCCACAAGAAGAGCAGTTGCCTCAGCTAAGTTGGAGCTCCCACTAAACTAAGGGAGTTTATCTCTCTAAAGAGGGCATGCCATTGTCAATATTGCGCGACTCTAAGGGAAATTATCACGACAGTTCAAACAAACTTTAGCAAGGTGAGCCTCGGCAATGACAGCCCCAACCTCACTGGAGGTAGAGTGAACTTCATCCAGAGTGAAGACATTTATTAATAATATCTCAATGTATTTATTTTCCTCCAGCAAATGCAAGCTATGGATAGAAGTAGAGATTGGATGTATAATACTTCTCGTGTAAGTGCAGAGTATATTGAAAAAGTGAATGACTTTCTTGATAGAGCATTTGCAAGAGCAGCTCAAGGGAATGAGATATATTGTCCTTGTCGTGTTTGTTGTAATCGTTTTTGGCATCAGCAAGGTACTGTGTACGATCACTTGATTATCAAGGGATTTATGGAGAATTATTATAAATGGGTTTTCCATGGTGAGGTGTTGCCATCAGTCCATAGCGAGAGTGATGATGATGATGGGAACACTCATGATGATGTAGCTGGATTACTACATGATATTTTTAGGCCCACAACAGAAGAGATTCCAGATAATGAAGGCGAAGGCATAAAGGAGGGCGTAGGAGGATTGACTGAGGATGCTAAGAAATTTTACAAATTAGTCGAGGAAGTTCAACATGAGTTATTCCCAGGATGCAAAACTTTCTCAAAACTCTCTTTTATAATTCGGTTATATCTTCACAAGTGCATACATGGATTAAGCAATGAGGCATTTGATGATTCTCTAACCCTATGGAGGGAGGCGATTCCAGACATAAAGCTGCCAAAGTCTTTTAATGAAGCCAAAAAAATTGTGAAGGATTTGGGTCTTGATTATGAGAAAATACATGCATGTCCTAATAATTGTATGCTATTCTATGGAAGCGTAAATGAGAAACTGACTGAGTATAGTAGTTGTGGCGCTTCTCGGTGGAAGCCAAAGAAGGATAATGTAGCAAATGATTACACTGCACCATCCAAACAAGTGCATAATGTTCCAGTAAAGATTTTAAGGTACTTTCAATTAAAACCTAGAATTCAAAGGCTATTCATGTGTTCTCAAACTGCTAAATGCATGAGTTGGCATTCAAGTGGGCGCATTCAAGATGGAAAACTAAGGCACCCGGCTGATGACAAGGCTTGGAAGGACTTCGATTCTAAGCATCCAGACTTAGCATCTGACCCTCAAAATGTGAGACTAGGGCTGGCTAGTGATGGGTTTAATCCATTTCGAACAATGAGTATTTCTCATAGTACATGGCCAGTTATCTTAATTAACTATAATTTACCACTATAGATGTGCTTGAAAGCGGAATATTTCATGTTATCTCTACTTATTCCAGGCCCTCAATCCCCTGGGAATAACATCGACACATATTTACAGCCACTGATTGTTAAATTGAAAGAGTTATGGGAAGTCGGGTTGCTTACATATGATGCCTCTATTAAACAATCATTTCAGTTGCGTGCATCTTTGCTTTGGACAATTAGTGACTTTCGAGGATATGCAATGTTGTTTGGATGGAGTGCTAAAGACAAATTGGCTTGCCCTTGTTGCAATTATAGTACATGCTCTCAGTATTTAAAATATAGCAAGAAAATATGTTATATGGGTCACCGAAGATTTCTACAAAATAACCACCCATGGCGACTTAATAAAATGTCATTTAATGGTGAAGTTGAGCTAGGAGAACAACCAACATCGTTGTCTGCAAATGAAATTACAGTTGAATTATCTGGTTTTATTAATGACTTTGGAAAGAAGCAGAAGAAGAGGGTAGATAAGAATTGTCCATGGAAAGAAAGATCAATATTTTCTGATTTGCCTTATTGGGAGCAAAATACATGTCGACATATGCTAGATTTAATGTATATAGAGAAGAATGTTTGTGATAATATTATTGGCACATTGTTAGATATTCCAGGAAAGACGAAGGATCATGTTAAAGCTCGCTTTGACTTGCAGCATATGGGCATAAGACGAGATCTTTATCCTGTGAAGTCAACTGACGGTCGACATGTTACATTGGCGAAGGCATGCTTTTCTATGACAACAGAGGAGAAAGAAATGTTTTGCCAAGTGTTGAAGGATGCAAAAGTGCCTCATGGTTGTGCATCAAATATCTCAAGATGTGTAAATATGAGGGAGAAGAAAATATCTGGATATAAGACTCATGATGCGCATTTTCTCATGCAATATTTACTTCAAGTTGCACTAAGAAGAACTGTGCCTAAGAATGTTGGTATCCCACTTATTAGATTAGGTGCTTTCTTTAAGGGTCTATGCAACAAAGTAATCAAACCAGATGAACTTCGATCCTTGTAGTCTGAGATTGTGGAGATACTTTGTCAACTTGAGAAAATATTTCAACCCAGTTTCTTTAAAATCATGGTGCATCTTCCAGTTCATTTAGTTCAACAAATTCTGGAATGTGGGCCTGTCAACTGCTTCTGGATGTATCTAACAGAGAGATATCTTTGTAGGCTGAAATCACATGTGCGTAACAGAAGTGCTCCTGAAGGTTCTATAGCAGAAGGATATTTGGATAAAGAGTCTCTAACTTTTTGCTCATTATATATGCATGATGGTGTGAAGACCAGATTTAATAGATACACAAGTAAGTATGACAAAGATGATGCTACTGAAGAGACATCACTAATTTTTCTAAAGATAGGTCATCCTTCGGGTGGAAAGAGAAAAAGAAAGGGCAAAGCGTTTACATTAGACAAGATAGATTGGGTTAATGCACATCGATATGCATTATACAATTGCGATAACAAGGAAGTTGAAAATTATATTAGGTATGCTTCATTTTCTAAATTAGTAATTTTTATTTGATGTTGTCCATATTCACCTTATAATGCAATATATTTTTATTGTTATGCAGTGAACATAAACTTTTAATTGAGAATCAATCGAGAAAAAGAGGCAGAACATATAGATGGGCAGGAGCTCAAAAACATATTAAGGACTTCAGTGATTGGTTTAAAACTAGGGTATCTGAATTGGAATCGGCGCCAAATTTTCTGAAATGGTTTTCCATGGGACCTATTTTTGTAGCAAAAAGATACAGAGGATATTATGTGAATGGCTGTACTTTTTATATCAAGACACGAGATGATACATGCAAATCCTAGAATAGCGGTGTGTCCGTAACCAGTCAGGTAGATCACTATGCGAGTTCTAGAGACCATAATCCTAAAACTGGAGATGTTGCTTTCTATGGAGTCATACAAGATATCATTGAAATAGACTATTGGGGCAAATTTAGTATTGTGCTATTCAAATGTGACTGGTTTCATTCAGAAAAAGATGAATATGGGCTTACTCGTGTCAATCACAACAAACGCCATTTAAATGACCCTTTTGTTTTGGTATGCCAAGTTCATCAAGTTTTCTATGTGAAGGATCCTATTGAAGAGGCCAATAAGAAATGACATTATGTTTTAAAGAAGCTTCCTAGTCATATTTATGACATTTAGAGTGACATCAGTAGCACTCATGGAGGTGAATATTGGGTTGAGAGTTGTGACATCGTTACCGATTTGATTACAACCACTGATGATGAAGCAAATAATGTTGGTTGGTGCAGAGATGATGTGCCGAGGTCCACTGTTGGTATTCCTCCAAATATGTATATTGATTCAGATAATGATATGGAAGGTGATGAAGACACCGACTTTGATGACACTGATTGCGATTGGATGGAGTGATGGACGTAATTTGGCGTTGGTTTAAAGAAATGAGATTAGAAATGTCGAGTGTATAGCTGGTCTATGTTCATTTTCTTTATGTTTAGAGTATATTTTGACGCTTAATGAACTAAATTTAATGTTTGGTTTGAGGGTGAAGTAGTATCATGTTTGCTATAATTTATTTGTGATTATAATCTAGAGCTTTGGGTTAATTGCTTTTGATTTCCATGTTTGAAATTACATGACCTATTCTGTTTATTTAGAGAGTTACTGAAGGTACTTGTTTATTCTCTCTTTGACTTGCTAACTTATGTAATGTTACTGTACTCGAGATATTATCCTTAGTTTGTTACTATTTCATCACATGATAGTTCTAATGTATCCAAATTTCATAGCATGTTATTGCTGAAATAGTTTATGACTAAAGCCTTAAGAATTGCTATTATATCTCGTGTTTCAATACTTCATTAATGTTTTTCTAAATGAATAGGAAACAAACAAAATAATGGAAACCGGGAAAAGTTGTGGGACAGCCTATTCAAAATAGAAAAGGCCATTTGTTGTAAGTTTTATTGAATTTTTTATATATTATTTTACAGAGTGAACAATTCATGCATGACAAAGAACATAGAGCAATATTTTAGTTAAATTGTTAAATGAATGGACCTTAGAAACGACTGAGTTTTTTCTGCAGATTCTGCAGCGTCACATGCGCTTATTCTTTAATATGACACGACAAGTTATAAGTTACAAAGAACAAGAAATTAATAAATTCACAAGGATTCCATCCAGGGAGGCATTTAACCATAATAAAACTATATGAAAATTCATTCCTTGCAGTCAGTTTTGGTTGTTGTCTTTTATAACAAATATGGTATATTCATTCTTCATTTTTATTCTCACTAACGTCTCTTGACTGCTTTCTTTGTTTTTTCCTTTCCATTGACCAACGAAATTCAAGTATTGAGCACTTATGACTAATCAATTATTAAAGTAAGTATAAATTGCTTATGAATACTTGAAACTAGGAGTCAATGATTGAGTGATTTACCCTTTGTGAGGCATTTGAATACCTTCATTTCTTTGAATATGTTTGTCCTGGCAAAACTTTAAGCAATTATCTGTATAAAATTTTCGTTTACCTCAGGAAGCTTTGTAATCTTCTCCCTGCTAAGTTTATGTAACTTAATATGCTCACAAGGGAATTCATGTTCTATTAATATACATGGCACAATTCAACTTGAAATGGAACTGGACATTGGCTGCCAAATTGGAACCAGTATGAAGCTATCTAATGCAACCGTTCTCTTTTATTTTAATTTGAAATAGGAAAATTCTTACAAGGCACGGCTAAAAACCAGGTTAACAAAATATCATTTAAAAAAAAAAGGCTGATGCATTTCATAGTAACAAACGCAGCACACTTGCATATTACTTATAAAGCCTTGTCGACAATACAAAGTCAATACTACCAGAAATCATGACATTACATCATAACCAAGTTGCTAGCTAGGTTTTTATATATACAAAATGCATGGCAGCCATGCATGGAGCTGATCATGAAGGGATTTCCACATTAATGTTATACTTAGCTAGTTAATTACAAGGTTTCTGACACATGCAGCGGCCGAGAGGGTCGCAGTGGGCGCCTGAGAATCCTCGATCATGCAGATCTGGATGCAGTTGCTAACGCTCACTGCACCCACGCACGGACCTCTGAATCGCCCGCTACGGGTCAGGCAAACTCTAGGCGATGCTTGAGCCGTCACAGTCACAGCCAGCACCTCTTCTGTCCATGTTCGTAGTTAATTAATTCATATTATAGAGAGAAAGAATATTACTGCTACTTAATCTAAGTTTATGAAAGAAAATGAAAAAAAGAAAATATTTAGTGTAAGATTGTAGTAAGAATATTTCTCATCCAATAAATTTTACTTATAATATTTAACTGACTAACACGTGATTTATTAATATGCTCACAAGGGAATTCATGTTCTATTAATTTGATCTTTGCATTGCTTCTGTTTACTTTTATTATGAGCATGCTTTAATTTGAAATGACCAGGTAAGGAACAAAGATTATGAAGAAGGAAGAAATTCTGGGTCAGCCTCATCAAAACAAAAGAGGTCATTTGAAGTAAGCTTTGTTGAGGTTTCTCAATATTCTATGTTCATTTGAATGTATTAATATATTTTCCTTTTTTTACTTTTTTCTCGTGTGTAGGTGGTGAGCAAAGAATGTGCACGCAATGAGCCAAAGAAACAAAATATAGCCGTTGATCGTCCGGTACAGAATGCAACTTTGGTGAGGATGCATACACAACCGCGAGCTAAAGAACATAATCAGGTCTACCAGCATGCTAAAAAGAAAGCAATACAAAGACAAGAGTCAGAGGATCGGGCCAAGAAGAAATTACAGCATATGAAACAATCAAAGGAGGCAAAATGGATGGATGAGATTGAACATGTTGAGTGAGATGTAAAAAGAAATGTGATAGCAAGACAACCACTTCAAAATCATGTAAAAAGAAAAGTGATAACAAGAGAACACTTAGCTGATTTAGAAGATGAAGAGGAAGATATTAGGGACGATTTCCTAGACGAGGCTGAAGGAGATGTTAGGGTGCATGCTGAGCAAGGTGAGGAGGATGATAACAAGGAGGATTTCATAGAGGAGAATACCATGGAGGAGTTTGAAGGAGATAAGGGCTTAAGGGGAGACAAAAATGTAGTGCTAGAATCATCACGGGGTAGCCAACGAAATAGTAGAGAAACCCAAAAGGGGTCGAGGGCCAACTAAATGTGAAAAAGTTCATGCACGAACTGAAGACGATCGACAAGTTATTTTTTTAAATGATAGTTACCAACCTATTGGACCGTCAGATAAGGCGTGTAGTGAACTTAGCAGTTTCTTAGGCACACTTGGAAGAGACGCGACTTTTGCACCTCTGGATAAGGAGAATTGGCACAAGTTCGAGGAAAAAGATAGGAAAAATATGGGAGTATGTGAAGGTATGAATCTAATTTTGAATCATTAACTTATATTTCTTTTTGACTTCTTTCCCTCTTATTTATATCAAGATTTACTAAAGAAAATTCCCATGTTTAATTATGTCAATGTAGGAAAGATATGACATTCCAGAGCAAGGAAAAAATGGACCTTAGAAACTGTCAATTGTGCATGGAGCCGCTGGAAATGCTATTTGAAGAAGAAGTGCTTTGACGGATTTAAAAATAAGAAACAAAGGAAGAAGATGCGCCCGGATAGTGTTCCTGAACCACAATTTAATGCTTTGCTCAATTTTTGGAAGTCTGAACAATCACAGGTAAGGTTTTGTATTTTCCTATTCCTATATATAGCTCAACAGGGATTTGAAAATTGTGTTAGTCATTACTCAGAAGTTTATTATATAACAATAATGCACGCTTGACATTTGGCTCAAAATGCTTATAAACTTCAACCCTGTCCGCTCTGATTAAGTTGTTCTCAAGGCTTTAGGATTTTCCTACTTGAATATATCTTAAACTACATTTGATTTGTTACTACTAAGCTTCTCCTAAGTTCCTATTACAAAGCATCGAGTTACTCTAATTATCTAGTTAAGAGTATGTGAAGTAGTCATCCTAGAACATGTTTTTTTCTTTTGAAACCAGTAGGTCAAACAATCACGCTTGCATAATAAGTGAATGATATTCAAATACATCAACCATCTCCTATGACAAAGTAGTAAGACAATCTGGAAGTACACTTTGGTCCTCTTTATTTATACTTCTTTATGTTTGCTCTTTATCTCCTTTTTGAGTTAGGTTTGATTAATTGGGAGTTCCATCTGAATGAAATTTCAGCAGATGTGCAAATATACTCCTATTGTTAGGGATGATACTTCCTCTTCTTATTTTTACTGATAAGAATACTATGGTTTCATGAATGCATAGACAATAAGTGAAAATAACAGAGCAAATCGTGATGGTCAAAAGTATACACACACTACGGGGTCAATAAGTTTTGCGAGGATCCGCAAAAGAATGGTAATTTTTTTGGTTTTCCTTGTTATTATTAATTATGAACTACAAGATTGCATCCATTCTTTTTGTTTATTCTACAGTATATTTTGATATTTATATTTATCATGTCTTTATTATAGGAAAAGGAGTTGGGAAGGCCTCCAACTGAGGCGAAGTAATTGAGACACGTAAAAAGAAGAAAACGCCACAAGAGAAGAAAACCATTCAAATGATAGTAAGAATATACTGTTTTATATATATATTATCATCTAATTTTCATATAACATGCATAAAACCATGGTTCCAATTAATCCATAAATGGTCCTCCTTTTCATGAATAGCCCAAGTAATTTTAATATAGAAACTTTGTAATTGATCAACTTTAATGTAGGGTGCTTTAGAAAAACTCAAAGATCAATATGACGATCCATGGGATATGGTTAAGAAGGATGAACATTCTGGACGTGTACACCTTAGGGGAAGGGGTGTAACTCAAACTATGCTTCAAAATAAAGATAAAAAGATTGTGGATCCGTATGATCATGTTTCCGAGTCCGTTGTTCAAACTATATCACAAAAGGTTGAGAAGGAGATGTCGAAAAAGTTTGAAGCACAGAAGGTAGAAATGCTTCAAGGTTTTGCCGAACTCTTGGCAGATACATTCGGAAAAACAATCGATCCTTCTGCAATTGCAAGACTTATAGCACGCACATGGTCTCCTGAGGAAGCTAATAGTGCTCCACAAGATGTTCATGCTCACTCCTCTGGAAACAGTCATAATCCATGACATGAGATAATTTTTACATTGTGCTTGTATATCTTTTTTGCTAAGTAAGTAAATATTCTTATTACCAATCCTCACTGAAGTTTAAACAAACTGTACGTACACCTTACTGTTTGATACCTTACAAGTCAAGGATCAAACAATTCACTCATAAACATCTCTCGGAAATGAACATCAGGTTTTTCTTAGATCTCTGAAATGAATAGCTCAGACAAGGGAGAAAAACAAACCCAAACTGACCTATACTCATAGCTATACATCTCAACCTGAGTACAAAATTGGATTTATACACAGTTAACTGCTTTATTCTCTTTCCTGCACTGCATTTACTGTCAGTTTTTTGACACAAACTCAGGGAACCAAACTGACCAAATACTCACCTCTATTGGTATACATCATATCATGAATCAAGAGGCTTATACATGCTTAAGGCAAAGAAGACATAGTCACATGACCATAGCTATATATATCAGTTGATTCAACTCCTTTCTTTCTGCATCACATGGCATATTCCATATAGTAGAAGGGGGAAATGATTGAAGCCTGATTTACTACTCAGACAAACCAAAAGAATCTCGAGTCCTTGAACTAGCCTTGAAATTAGACCGTACAAGGCTAAGCTAAAGGACAGCTTCAGGTCTTCTTGAATTAGCCGAGAACAGGCCAAACAACAAAAAGTATTGGGACATTCACTTATTCTCTAATATATCTCAAAACAAACTAAGGTTAGCATTATGATCTAATTATTTGGTTCCAAATGGGCCTGAAATGGATTTCCTTTATGACAACAGATGATGATCTAACTTTCACGTGTATACAAATATGGTCTTGATTTTTTGGCGACATATAGGTAAGTTTCAGGTCTGAGCCATTTGTGAAACTCATTTATGTTATGATAACTATTGAACCTTATGCTTATTTTCTCAAAATAATCATCAATTATACGAACTTGCTTAGCACTATGTTAAATTCTTTCAATTCTTATGCAATATGCTTATCTTTTTATCTCAATGTATGCAGGAAAACAAATGAAGATCCATGCTTATTGCTCACTGTGGGATTTGTTTGTGGTGAAGATTTGGAACTTAAATGTCTCATTACAGACCTTTTGACATTTTGATTAAGTAGTAGACTCTTTGTTTTAATCATGAAGGAATTGTGATATGTATTTTGGACAAAAACAAAAACTTGTGATGAATGTCAAACCTATTGGTACAATGTTGTTCTTTGTTGTGATAAATTGTCTATTATGTTAATACTAAAGTTTGGTTAGTTTGTGTTTTAAACATTGACTATTGTTTCTTTGTTTATGATATTAGAGAGCAAGTAAACATCGCTGCCATGTAGGGGGTGGCAATTGAATTTTTTTTGTAAAACTACATGCTTAAATCGTTACCATTGCTCTACCAACTGTTACCCTTGCTATATGTAAAATTAGGAATACAACCGTTCCCCTTGCCAACAAACTGTTCTCATAGATTCAATTTGAAAACTGATACCCTTGCAATGAAACCGTCACAATAGCTTCAAAGACGACCCGTTCCGTTGCCATAAAATCGTTCCCATAGCATCAAAATAAACCGTTCTCATTGCCAATTAACAGTTCCCACAGCTGAAAAATAAACCGTTCTCCTATCTCTACAACCGTCACCATAGCTTAAACTTAAAACCGTCCCAATAGCGCAACCGTCCCCATATGACAGTAACGAGAACATTTTACGAACCGATTTAATAGAATTATCAACAGTTGCCTTAGACCAAAGAGAACACCGGTATTCGAGTTGGAATCTAAACCATTCCTAGATATTACACGACGGTTCTAGTATCTAGCGGGACGGTTTTCAACCGTTCCGATAGACCTAAAATGTGGTAGTGGCACGATACTCTGGTAGGTGAACATATTTGTATTCACCGCAGAATATAAATTTCGAATGATCAAACGCTACCATGACCCTCTTACAATGACAACCAATACATGCATGAAAACACCTATCCATATCTAATATGGCATCATAACCCTTTGAGTCTATCGCAAGGAAGTTGGGATAGAGGTCTCTTCCATATATCGTTAGAGGACACATTCTCTATCTGATGCTAAGGTACTACTACCCGTTATAATATTCAAACCTTTAGACAATTTATAAAATAGAATAGAATTATCTTCAACAAACTTAGTAGAAATGAAGCAATGAGATGCGTGAAAATCGAATAAAATATGTGCAGGTATATTACTAATAAGAATAATACTTGTAACAAAATCACCGGTTTCTTCAGCTTCCTCGGCTATCAAGACATAAGCACACCCCTGACCACGAGATGTTTTATAGCTTCAAAGATATTGATCATAAGATTAAAAGGATATATCAAGTTGTGTTGTTCATGCAACATATATATAAACAACATAAACAAATTGTTAAAGATATTAATAACATTTTTAATTGGATATGAAATGATTAATCTGTCCGCTTACGGTGGTTACATATATCTAGCACAATTTGTCAAATAGGTACGCACGTTAGAGTCCTCTAGCCAACCAACTAACCTTAACTAGTGATTAATATCATAACTTATCTCCTATCCCGCTGTTATTTAATTTACACATGTAATCTTATGCACTATAATCCTCGTCCTGTGGCATCTTCACACAACCTATTTAGTTTTAACCAAAATAGTCCGAATCAGAAATCAGCTGCCTAGTTGACACATGTTTTAGAACTAACTACATCGTGGTACACTCTATAGTATAGGATACAGGTCTCTACACTCTTTTACATATACAAAGATTAGGTATAACATCCTATTACATCATCTCTAGCACAAACTACTCATGATGATTTTAATAAACCGTTCATTCGCCTTATAGTGAGTTATATATTATACTTATCATGTGTTGAGTTAAACTGAGTGATCAAAACACTCCATATGTGTGTAAGTATCTCGTGGGTCTACTCTTACATCATCCAAATAATCATAAACTCTCATTAAACAAGCTAAACTAGCTAATTAGTCCATTCAGACCACTAATTACATTATTAGAGAGCTAATTATAAAACTATATAAAATCAAACGTCTGAAAACTCAAACTAGAAGTCTGAAATAAAAAAACAAGACGTCTGTGTATGAAAAACTGAGAAACACTATTTAGTCATTCGAAATCAGGTGTCTCCCACGCCTAACCAGACGTCTGAAACCACATTCAAACATCTAGTGTCGGAGCATCGAACGTCTGAAAACTTATAAAACTATATAAAATTAGACGTATGAAAACTCAAACTAGAAGTCTGAAATTAAACACCAGACATCTGTGTATGAAAACTTGAGAACAACTATTTAATCATTCAAAATTAGGCATTTCCCATGCCCAACCAGACGTCTAAAACCACGTTCAAACATCTAGTGTCATAACATCAGATGTCTAATCTTAAATCATAATCAGGCGTCTCCCCACGCCCAACTAGACGTCTGAAACCACATTCAAACATCAAGTGTTGGAGCATCTGACACCTAAAAACTTATAAAACTATATAACATCAAACATCTAAAAACTTAAACTAGAAGTTTAAAATAAAAAACCAGACGTCGGTGTCTGAAAAACTGAGAAACACTAATCAGTCATTTGAAATCAAGCGACTCCCACGCCCAACCAGACGTCTGAAATCATGTTCAAATATATGGTGTCAGAGCATCAGACTTCTGATCTTAAATCAGATGTCTGATATCGCCACCAGACGACTCGATCATCGATTCTGCTGCTATTGTCAATCCAACTCACTCATTCTTTGTTATTTTGCCTCGAAACTTCTCGTAATTCTTACAAACAACAAAGGAATATATATATATATATATATATATATATATATATATATATATATATATATATATATATATATATATATATATATATATATATATATATATATATGCATGTTTTGACACACTTCTACCATATTTCTAAGATCAAACATCGAGAAAACTACGAGAACTAGGATTTTTATCAAAACATATTACTTTTCTTGAATTCAACATTTGCGTTTGGGGTAAACCAGATTTAATCTCGTCAAAACTACTCCAAAACACAGGGTAAGCCATCAGAAAGAAATCCTAAAGATTTAAGCACTAATTTCTAGGGTTTAAATAGACTCAAATGAAAAGATTGAGAGAGGTGACAAAGATATTTTCCCTAAATAAAGAACAAGTTAAAAGGAACCTCGCCTGAGATGAATATCGAGTTCTCCTGCTGCGAATCTCCCCTCTCTAGCTTTCCTGTCCTATAGAACTCCTGCTTCTAAAAAGAATATGTTCGGGGAAAAATTAGAACCCTATTTTTGGGTTTACGTAGTGATAATCACATTTTTATTGCATTTTATACCCTTATTATCTATTTTATTTAAATAAAAATATCACTAATAAATGTATTTTATCTTAATTTGCAGGTTAATGAAAAATAATGAATAAAAATCTAAAAGACTCAAACTCCCTGATTTTCTACCAATTATTGATGCCCAAATATGAAGACAAAAGAAGGCCAAGAAAGCCCAAGGATCCATGAAGAAATCGGGTCAAGAAAATCACAAAAAAAATTAAATCTGCACAAACCAATCGGTCGGGCAACCGATTGGCCAACTGGTCGGCCAACCGATTGATTCGTAATAGAATTGATTTTATGGCAGAGATTTAATTGCTTGATTGCCAAGTTTCATCCAAGGGTTCTCTTTCATTGCTGTAGGCTGTAGGCATAAAAAATTGCTGAGGAACCCCAAATATAACTAAATCATGAGAAGATCGAAGGACAACGTCGTCGGAATCTCAAGAAGTCAACACATCGAAGATTGTGTCTCGCCATTAGCGAACACCTTGTTGTGTCTCGCCACGCGCAGACACTTGCTTGAGTCTCGCTGCCGAGACATCGTGTATGTGTCTCGCCATTAGCGAACACCTTGTTGTGTCTCGCCGCCAGCCGAGACATTTGTTGTGTCTCGCCAGCCAGACATTTGTTGTGTCTCGCCATTAGCGAACACCTTGTTGTGTCGCCACGGTGACACCCGTGACATGTGGAATGAGCTCTTGAAGGGTCTAAATCAATGCCGGTGGGGCCCACTTGACTTTATCAGCAGAGACGCTCAAATACTTTAATGTGCGGTTACACGCCGAAGATACTTCAGGCGATTCTAGGCATTTAATCGCGTCAAGAAGCAGAAAACCGCTATAAAGAGTGGAGGGGACGACACCGCCGCCAGATAGCGAGGTAGCCTACACCGCCCGCCAACAGGCAGCCAACATTGCTCGTCCATATTGCCTCGCCGCTACCGGCAGCCAACAGCCGAGTAGGCCATGACAACTGAAGCCGCTAATCGCAAAGTTTGAACACTTGACGACTTGTGTTCTTTTCGGTCGATGCTTTCTAAAGCCTATAAATACCCTTTTAACACGTGTTATCGTGGGAGGTGAGGGGAAGTCGGCGAGATCAAGAGGTCGAGAGAGGAGTCCTTTGGTGAACTGTGAGATCCAAGAGTGAACTCCTCCTCATCTTGAGCAATCAAACCTTCCTACGCTTAGGATTGTCTCAAAATACACGGAGATTCCTCGAAGTTTAAGCCTTGCCTTATTCTTGAGAAGAGTAGATATCTTACCTTGCTAAGATATTTCTGAAGTTCTTGTTTCCTTTGCGAAGCATCAACTAAACCCCGCCGATTCGACGATCACGCCGGTGGTCCACGGATTACGCGGCCCCAAGACAGCAAAGTCCCACAAAAAGCGGAGATCTACACTTGTAGTATCTTTTGTTCGAGTTTGTAAGAAAGTTATCTAAATTCTTTGTAACTGAGAATAAAAAGTGTAATTTTCTAGTTTTACAATGGAATCAACTTTCGACCCAAACACGATGGCGACCACGATGGGGAGCCAACGGTCTCGAGCCCGAGATCGTTGTGTCGCAGCCTTGCAAATGATCAGCCGACCTCATGGTTGATGGAATAGACTACTTCTTCGATCAAGCCAAATTCGAAGAGTATCTCTCCTCTTCCTCGTCGAAGTCCTCCTCACCCCGCAAACATCGGAGGATCTCATCCCCTAAGAGGGAGGTTCGTTCTGTTGTGATGTGCAACGATCTTCGTTCGCTTGCGACAGAGGCGATTTCCCCTCTCAACAAGATCTTAACTGATCTGACGAAGAGAGCTCGCCAAAGACGACGTCAAAAGATGGCCCGCCGCTAAGGCTCGAGTCAACGGATGGAGTTCACTATCAGAACTCACGTGATCAAAGGCATCAACAAACTGCAATCTCTCAATCCGTCAGCACTCTTCCCAAGGAAGAATGGGTTCTCGTCAAAAGGGCCCGATGGACAAAGAAAGAGCGCGCCCAAAAGCATCGTACACGTGTTGCTTGTGCACGTGCCATTATTCGCAAGGCGCAGGAGTCGAAATCAACCAGGGAATTGACCCAGGATCACAAAATTTGGGTCCCGAAGTCGACGTCAGAACCGGCTCAGAAGTTTGCCTCGCCGCTAATCTTCAGCCGAGACAGTTCAACCGTCGCTCGCCAATGAGACAAGATGAATCGCCTTCGCCAACAGGTAGTTAGTCAATCGCCTCGCCAACAGACAAGATGAACCGCCTCGCCGCTGCAGGCGCTTTTGCCTTAGCAGAAATTGCACTTGTCCGCCCCTTTCTTCCACTTCTCCGGCCAAGGTATTGACCTTTAAGTCTGGAAATCCGACAACTTCAGTGTTTAGTCATCTTGGTCCACAGCCAGGAAATAAAGCCAAGCAACGGAAGTTGTCTCTCAAGTCAAAGAGTCGACGTCCCCAAAAGAAGACGTGTCCTCCAATTAAGGACAACGTTACACTTGGGGGTGGAAGTGCAATTTGTGATAAACCACACCAACCACATCATCAGGCTGGGGGTGGCAACACACGAAAGAGGACGATCGACGAAATAGATTGTTCTTGCTCGTGTGCAAAATTGATTAAGACGCTGTTATCAGGATGTGCCTGTTCTGAGTCGAACGCTCATCCACAAAGAGCTTCAGTATTCGAACGCTTTCCCCGCCGCCAATGTAAGATCCGGCCAAAGTCAAGACGGCATCAAAGAAGAAGGAGATCATCCATCCAATTTGATGAGTTTCCTGAAGTGACTATCAACATGGTGAACAAAGGGAAAGGACCGGCGATGGATGCAGATATTGACTTTACTCCTACAGGAAGAGTCAGCACCCAGATTTCCCAAAGCATGTTTCGGATGCATGAGGGAGAGTCATCTGAAGATGAAGCTTCCGACACCAACTCGGCGATAGCTTCCGATGACACAATGTCAAGTGTTGGTTACCATCCTAAAAAAGCTTTTACCATTACTCCTGATGTCCTGGCTCAAATGTTACAGGAGGCCTTAGCCAAGCAAAGAGAAGAGCTTAAGGCTGAGATGAAAATGGAGATGGAGCTAGTCATGCAACAGATGAGGGAATTGCAAAATCAAACGCCTCATCTACAGCCTGAATCCAGTCAACAGCCTGAATCTGGTGCTCAGGGTGGAAATGGTCCAATTCTTCCTATTGGAAATAATCCAAAACAAGGAGAAGATGATGTCGAAAGGATGAAAGAGCTTGAAGACAAGATCAATGCTTTAATGTCCGCGCATGAAGTCAAGAAGACCGGCATTCCGTGTCCATACCCGAGAGAGTGGGATTCAATTCCTTACCCGCCGAAATTCAATTTGATTAACTTCACGCCATTTGACGGGAGAGGGTCACCTTCACAACACCTGATTTACTTCAAATCACATTTGGGAGTGATCTCGGGAAACGAGCCTTTGATGGTTCGGTCATTCGTTGGCACTCTTCGCGGAGCTGCCTTCGACTGGTATCGAAGACTCAAGGCCGGGAGCATTAACTGCTGGGAGGACATAGAAAATTTGTTCCTCAGCAACTTCTTCGATGACGACACGGAAGTGTCCATTGGAACTCTTCTGGACGAAAAACAGAAGGATGGGGAGACAATTGACACTTTCGTCAAGCGCTTCCGTAACAAAGCCATGAACTGCAGGGATCCAGTCACCGAAAAGTTCATATTGGAGACTTGCCACAACAATCTTTCTATAAGATTGTTGAAGTCATGGGGTTGCACCACCAACCACTTGGAAGGAATTGAAACTCAACGGTAAACAAGCGAGCGTTTCCTCGGAAGAAAGAAAGCCGAAGAAGCAAAACGACGGTGACCCTCGAAGCTTCATCGAGTTCCACAGGACATACTCTTTCAAAGACGAAGAAGTTCCAATCATCTTCAAGCACCTCCTTGATAACAACAAAATCAAATTGCCTCCGATTACAAATCAAGAGGAGGCTGACAAGACTTCGGACCCTAAATAATGCGGGCGTACTACGAGAGGATCCTCCATCCTACGAAGGATTGCTTAGCTCTCAAGGCCATCATCCAAGCCTTGGTCGAAGCCGGCGCCTTAACGCCAAAATAAGTCAACTGCTCCCCTTACCTCCGATGAGTACAAGAGGTTAAACTGCTTCTCACCTTTACTCCGACAGGTATAAGAGGTTAAAGCTGTTCCTTTACACTCGGCTGTGTATACGAGTATAAACCGCCCTCAGACTGCATTGTATGAGTATAAACTGCTCCCTTTTCTCCGATGAGTACAAGAGATTAAACTGCTCCTCCTAATTCCTCCGATGAATATAAGAGGTAAAACTGCTCTTCCTTCTCACCTTTCCTCCGACAAGTATAAGAGGTTAAACTGTTCCTTTACACTCCGACAGGTATACGAGTATAAACTGCTCCCCTTCCTCCAATGAGTACAAGAGGTTAAACTGCTCCTCCTTTACATTCCGACAGCTCAGTTTTGTAAAGAAAGCTCGGGGTGGATAATCCATGAACGAGAGGTCCACTTTCAGGTTGAGCGATCAAACCTTCCTACAGTTAGGATCGTTTCAAAATTTCTATTCTGGTCAAACCTTCTTACAGTTAGGACCACGATTAAAATCACTTCTCGATTCCTTCCATGAACGAGAGGTCTACTTCTAGATTGAGCGATCAAACCTTCCGACAGTAAGGATCGTTTCAAAATTTCCATTCTGGTCAAACCTTCTTACAGTTAGGACCACGATTAAAATCACTTCTCGATTCCTTCCATGAACGAGAGGTCTACTTCTAGATTGAGCGATCAAACCTTCCGACAGTTAGGATTGTCTCAAAACTCCTATCCTGGTCAAACCTTCCTACAGTTAGGACCACGGCCAAAATCCCCTCTCGATTCCTTCCATGAATGAGAGGTCCACTTCCAGATTGAGCGATCAAACCTTCCGACAGTTAGGATTGTCTCAAAACTCCTATCCTGGTCAAACCTTCCTACAGTTAGGACCACGGTCAAAATCCCCTCTCGATTCCTTCCATGAACGAGAGGTCCACTTCCAGATTGAGCGATCAAACCTTCCGACAGTTAGGATTGTCTCAAAACTCCTATCCTGGTCAAACCTTCCTACAGTTAGGATCATTTCAAATTTTCACTCCCACTTGGTCAAAACTTTGAATAGTTAGGGCCAAACCATGCCTTCATGACACCTAAACTATGCCTTCATGCATAGGGATGTTATCTCCGTCTTACAGATAAGTCCGCATCTAACACATCTTTGGGTAGTCAATTCCCGTGATAATTGATCAAGTCTACGTATTCAATATCGTAGCACAAAGTCTAAGAGAGTTCATTCTTTTAGCACAACGTAACATGTAGAACGGACTTAGACAAACTACATGCTAGCCCAACTCAAACGGTAGTTGGTAAAGGCTCATCAAATCCGTTGATGGTTGAGGGTTTGCCAAAAATCCTATATCTATCATACAAATAATAACTTGCGACACCGGGTTCGCTCCTCCGCCGGATTAAGCACTTTCTCCCACCGTCATTTTAATGAACTTTGTAACTCATTGCTAGTACAAATGTGTCATTACATCGTCTCCGGAAGCTCAAGCACACTCGCATGCATTCTCAGAGCAGCCTCCTTCGGGCGCGATACTGAATCGGCCACAAGATGCTTCTTCAAGCGCTAACAAGAGGATCGCCGAAAGCACACCCTCTTTCAACAAGCAACACCTTCGACTGCTGCACACAAAGAGAGGCACTAAACTGTCTCGACTCAATGGTTATTCTCCACACGAGATTTGAAGCAGTATATTCAAGGCAAATTAGCCCCATATCAGATTCAAAAGCTTTCCTGGAAATCTGATGTTCAGAGAACCAGATGACGCTTTTTCTCTGAATGATTCTCAAGGTATTTCAATCGTAACCCAAGTGGTGACTTTCAAGATGAAGATGATCAGTTCAAATTCGACTTCGTCATTTCAACCAGTTCACATACAAAATGCAATGACTATTGGTCCTAAAATCATGGTCACGATTGACGCGCGTAGCCAGGGCCCAAGAGTTGAAGCGAGAGATAAACCTCTTCTATAAAGTCCAACGATGGACAGAAGCACGGAATATCTTATCCAAAGTATTCCAGACCCCTCGACAAAATACAGAGGAGTCTGAAAACTTTGGAGGGGGTATCTGTAGGCATAAAAAATTGCTGAGGAACCCCAAATATAACTAAATCATGAGAAGATCGAAGGACAACGTCGTCGGAATCTCAAGAAGTCAACACATCAGAAGATTGTGTCTCGCTACAGTGCGAGACACTTGTCTGTGCCTCGCCACGAGCGAGACACTTGCTTGAGTCTCGCCGACATCGTATGTGTCTCGCCATTAGCGAACACCTTGTTGTGTCTCGCCAGCCAGCAGACATGTGTGTCTCGCCATTAGCGAACACCTTGTTGTGTCTCGCCAGCCGGTGACACCCGTGACATGTGGAATGAGCTCTTGAAGGGTCTAAATCAATGCTGGTGGGGCCCACTTGACTTTATCGCAGAGACGCTCAAATACTTTAATGTGCGGTTACCGCGAAGATACGCCCACTAGGCGTGATTCTAGGGCATTTAATCGTGTCTAAGAAGCAGGAAAACCGTTACAGCAGCTGGAGGGATTTACACCGCCGCCGATAGCGAGGTAGCCCACACCGCCCGCCAGGCGGCGCGTAACAATGCCTGTCCATATTGCCTCGGCCAATAGGCAGCTTCGCTGACAGCTCCAGCTGCCGCTTAATCGAAAGTTTGAACACTTGACGACTTGTGTTCTTTTCAGTGCTGATGCTTTCTAAAGCCTATAAATACCCTTTTAACACGTGTTATCAGGGGGAGGTGAGGGGGAAGTCAGAAGTGAGATCAAGAGGTCAGAGAGAGGAGTCCTTTGGTGAACTGTGAGATCCAAGAGTGAACTCCTCCTCATATTGAGCAATCAAACCTTCCTACAGTTAGGATTGTCTCAAAATACACGGAGATTCCTCGAGTTTAAGCCTTGCCTTATTCTTGAGAAGAGTAGATATCTTACCTTGCTAAGATATTTACTGAAGTTCTTGTTTCCTTTGCGAAGCATCAACTAAACCCCGTCGATTCGACGATCGCTGCTCGGTGGTCCACGGATTACGCGTCCCCGGCACAGGCAAAGTCCCACAAAAACAGGAGATCTACACTTGTAGTATCTTTTGTTCGAGTTTGTAAGAAAGTTATCTAAATTCTTTGTAACTGAGAATAAAAAGTGTAATTTTCTCTAGTTTTACAATGGAATCAACTTTCGACCCAAACATAGGCTATAAATAGGGTAGAGAGTGAGGGGTTTTAGTATGGAAAATTTTATAAAACTCTATTTGGAGAGGAGGGTTACTCTTAATTGAGAAGACCTTCCAAATTTATAAATTTTATTGCAATTAATAAAAGAATTTTTCACCTCTTCATAGTTTTTTTCTTCTCTTTATTTGATCATGAAGATGAAGATGAAGATTTGTATTCATCAAGAGGCTAAAACCCTCTTGGAATGTAAGTTTTCTTTTATCTTTTATTTTATTATAATATTTTCCTTTCTTTTTCTTTAGTAGATTAGATTTATTTTAATGCTTTGTAGAGTAGATTTACTTTCATGTCTTTACTTTCTTGCATTACTTTCTTGCATTTTTATTTTGTACTATAGATTTATTTTCTTGCATAGTTAGATTTACTTGATTTACTTTTATGCTCTTTTACTTTTGTAATTTAGATTTATTTTTATATTCATAGTTTAGATTTTTACTTCTTTGTTTTATTTTTCTTTTTGTAATTAATTCTTCCTTCATACTCTCTAGTTTTTATTTTATTCTTAATTCAATAATGTGGAACTAAAATCTTGTAGAAATTCTAGAATTGTATGAAACTAGTTTAATTTCTTTTACAATTTGTAGATTATTCTCTTAAGCTTAAAATGATCATGCTTAGGATAACAAACTAGAGAACTAATTGGTAGAAGAAGAATTTGATAATCTATGCTTATCTTGAGTGGTTTGATAGGTTATGTTTATGAATTCTAGCATTACTATTTAGTTGTTATTTTTTCATGAGTATTAATTTTACTTGGATGAAAATTTGATAGGTTATGCTTTCCTTAAGTAGTTTGATAGTCTATGCTTAATAAATCTAAAATAAAATGTGATAACAAGAGAATAGTTCATATTTTATAAGTGAATTGGCTAGTGGATTCAATTCTAGATTCCTCATATCTCTAATTGAATCCTCCATCTTTTACTTTCTTGATTTTTCCTCTTTATTTCCATTTATTTGTTTTATTTTCCTTTATTTTATTCATCATTCTTTCTCCTCTCTCAATCTTGTTTTGATTTTATTTGCACATATTTACAAATACTCTCTTAATCTTTCCACAATCACATTTTATTTATCACTCTCCTAATTATCACACACACAACATAAGAACTGATTTTGATTAACTCCTACAACACCTTCCACGTGGGATCGATAACGTTTTATACTATAACTTGATAGTTGTATACTTACAACTTAGGTACATATTTAATTCCTTCATGCAAACAACCAGCCAAGTGCTCAACTCGAACTCTCAAGCCATTGCTAGGTTAGAAACCCAACTTGGACAACTAGTCAATACCATGAGTGAAAGAGAGAAAGAAAATTTTCCAAGTCAACCTGTTGTCAACCCTAATAACACTGGATCAAGTCCAAACCAACAATCTCAAGTGAATGCAGTCCATACATTGCGATCCGAGAAACATATAGATAACCAAGTCAGAATGTCTCCGGATCAAACTCCTTCTCCCATCCAACACACTCCTTCGATAATAAAACAACTCCTTCTGATGACCAAGAAGCTGAAACTGAAACTGAGCCTAATCTAGAAAGGTATACACTCGTTGCTCCCTTTCCAGATAGACTCAGATCTAAGAAAACCTCTCCCCAAGTAGAAAAAATCCTAGAAACTTTCAAACAGGTCAATATCAACATCCCTCTCTTAGACGCAACTGAACAAATTTCCTCTTATGTAAAATTCTTAAAAGATTTATGCACTAAGAAAAGAACTACCAATATTCCTAAGAAAATCTTTTTAGCTGCCAACATCAGTGACATGCTCTCAAAACCAGTGTAAACCTTCTTCCCTATTTAGTCTATCAACAGCTAGGTGTAGGAGAACTTAAACCAACAAGATGTACCCTACAATTAGCCGATAGATCCGAATTTCTAAGGGAGAGGCAGAGGATATTTTGATCAAGGTTGGAGAATTTATTTTTCCTGTTAATTTTATTATCTTGGAAACGTAGCCCGTTTCCAATCTCAAAGGTCAAATCCCAGTTATCCTAGGCAGATCATTCTTAGCAACCTCAAATGCTTTGATCAACTGTAGAACTGGTCAAATGAAGCTATCTTTTGGGGATATGACTGTTGATCTCAATATTTTATAACTTAGAAAAATAACCTAGCGATCCATCTGATCAACCCATAGAGGTGAACTTTATTCAGGGAATTTCCAGTGAACAACAAGAGGGAGAGTGCGGGTCAGATCTCTGTTTATCTGACTTAATTATTGAGGAGACTTTTGATGATGAAATTATGTTAGATCCGCCAGTCGATCATATATCTGCAATTGGCTAGCAACGTGAACCCTTGTATATGGAGCCCCGAGTCTAACTTTGCCCATTCATAGAGGAACCCCCTAAGTTAGAGCTCAAACCTTTACCCAAAAATTTAGAGTATGCCTACTTAGGGGAAAATGAGACTCTACCAGTCGTCATTTCTTCTGATTTGACACCCGATTAAAAGGAAGCTCTCTTAGATGTTTGAAGAGAAAATAGGGAAGCCATTGGATGGACCATGGCTGATATCAAAGGAATTAGTCCAACCATTGTTCAACATCGAATCCATTTGATAGATGATGCCAAACCTACTAGAGGTCCTCAACGTAGGTTAAACCTGGTAATGAAAGAAGCTGTTAGGAAAGACATTCTAAAATGTCTTGATAATAAGATCATTTATCCCATTTCATATAGTTCTTGGGTAAGTCCGTCCAAGTAGTTCCAAAGAAATCTGGGATTACCGTGATCCAAAATGATGCTAATGAGCTGATTCCCACTCGAATCCAAACTGAATGGCGAGTCTGCATTGACTATAGAAAACTCAACTTAGCCACCCGGAAAGATCACTTCCGCTTCCATTTATAGATCAAATGTTAAAGCGCTTAGTAGGACATGAGTTTTATTATTTCTTGGATGGATATTCAGGTTACAATCAGATTCCCATTGCTCTGGAAGATCAGGAGAAAACCACTTTCACGTGCCCGTATAGAACCTTTGCCTACCGATGCATGCCTTTTGGGCTGTGTAATGCACCCGCCACGTTCCAACGGTGCATGATCAGTATTTTCTCCGACATGGTAGAATATTTTCTAGAAATTTTCATGAACGACATTTCCATTTTTAGTGACACGTTCTCTAAGTGTTTGCATCATCTTTAACTGGTCCTGTCACGGTATAGGGAGAAAAATCTGATTCTCAATTGGGAGAAATGTCACTTCATGGTAAAACAAGGCATTGTCTTAGGGCATGTAGTTTTCAATCGGGGTATCAAAGTTGATAAAGCTAAGGTAGAGCTCATTTCTAACCTTCCTCCTCCTAAAAATGTCAAGGATGTCAGATCATTTCTTAGTCATGCTAGTTTTTGTAGACACTTCATCAAAGATTTTAGCAAAATTGCTAGATTTTGACCAATCTCTTAGCCAAGGATACGTCATTTGATTTCTCCCTTGAATGCCTAAAAGCCTTTGAATATCTGAAAAAGGAGCTAACCACAGCCCTTATCATTCATGCACCAGATTGGACCTTACCCTTCAAATTAATGTGTGATGCATCCGATTTTGTAATTAGTGCTGTCATAGGACAATGGATTGATGGAAAATCGCATGTGATCTACTATGCTAGTAGGCCACTGAACGATGCCCAACAAATTTACTGTCACTGAGAAAGAATTTTTAGCTGTAGTCTTTGCCTTAGAAATATTCAGGTCCTATCTCATCGGGTCTTTGACCAAAGTTTTCACGGATCACGCCGCACTTAAGTATCTTTTGACTAAGAA
The DNA here is from genome assembly GCA_012295165.1 of Asparagus setaceus. NCBI lineage: Eukaryota > Viridiplantae > Streptophyta > Magnoliopsida > Asparagales > Asparagaceae > Asparagus > Asparagus setaceus. The sequence continues at coordinate 10,355,792 of CM022703.1, forward strand.
AGATGCCAAAGCACGGCTCATTAGATGGATCCTCCTGCTTCAAGAGTTTGACATCCAAATTCTTGACAGAAAAGGAGTAGAAAACCCCGTAGCAGATCATCTTTTCTAGACTTCTGAATGCACCAACATCAAATTTCCCAATCAATGAACATTTTCCAGACGAAGAACTCCTACAAATCCAATCTGTTCCGTGATTTGCAGATATTGTAAATTACTTAGTCACGAAACAGATCCCTTCTCATTGGTCTAAACAGGATATATCCCGTTTCCTCTTCCAGGTGAAATACTTCTACTGGGATGATCCATATCTGTTTAAGTATTGTCCTGATCAAATCATTAGGAGGTGTTTTGCAAGTGAAGTAACTAGGAGTGTTCTATCTTTTTGTCACGAGCAAGCATGTGGGGGCCACTTTGGTCCACGAAAAATAGCTAAGAAAATTCTCTAGTGTGAGCTATATTGGCCCACTCTGTTCAAAGATTCCTATGAGTTTTGCAAAACCTGTGATCGTTGTCAGGTCTTAGAAAAAATCACTAGAAGAAATATGATGCATTTACAACCCATTTTAGCTGTTGAGCTTTTTGATTTGTGGGGTATAGATTTTATGGGACCATTTTCAAAATCCTTTGGAAATATCCACATTCTAGTACCCGTAGAGTACATGTCGAAATGGGTTGAAGCGGTTGCTTGCAAGACTAATGACAACAAGGTTGTTGTCAGGTTTTTAAAGGAGAATATTTTTGCCCGGTTTGGGGTGCCCCGACCAATCATTAGTGAGAACAGTACACATTTTTGTAACCGTTCTTTTGAGGCTTTGATGAGGAAATATTTGATCACACACAAATTATCGACTCTTTATCACCCCTAAACTAGTGGTCAAGTAGAGGTCACGAACAGACAAATCAAACAAATTTTAGAAAAAATCGTTAATCATAATAGAAAAGATTGGTCTGTTAAATTGTGTGATGCTCTATGGGCATACCATACAGTCTTCAAAACTAATTTGGAGATGTCACCATATAGACTTGTGTTTGGAAAAGCTTGTCATCTACCAGTTGAGCTGGAACACCGAGCGATGTGGGCTATTAAACAGTTGAATCTTGATTTAGACTCGGCAGGAAAAATAAAAATTCTTCAATTGAATGAGTTAGAAGAAATTTAAAATGATGCATATATAAACTCAAAAATTTACAAAGAGAAAATCAAGATTTTTCATGATAATTCAATTTTACGGAAAAATTTCACACAGGGACAAAAAGTTTTACTCTACAACTCAAAATTGTATCTTTTTCCCGAAAAATTGAGATCAAGATGGACATGTCTGTATTTTGTTAATCAAGTTTTCTAACATGGGGCTATCGAGATAGAAAATCCTAAAAATGGTCATATTCTCAAGGTTAATGGTGAACGTTTAAAACCATTTTTAGAATTTTCTACGCTCGGAGAAGAGGAGGTGTTGGTTCTTCATGAACCACACTATTTGTAATAAAAAAAAATTATATCCTCATTTTGTTAGCTCATATAATAAAAAAATAGATAAATATATAAAAAAGGGGGTATATATTCAGTTAAAAGGCCTATATAACACATTTGTATACATATTTCTCTCTTGGCCCATTAATATAGGCCCTCTAAAAATGTTTTTAGCCAAAGCCCAATAGGATAAGGCCTTTTGTAATATATATATATATATATATATATATATATATATATATATATATATATATATATATATATATATATATATATATATATATATATATATATATATATATATATATATATTCATGCCCATTCAGGCCCATCCCAAAAGAAAAAAAAATTCAAAAACCCCCAACCGGTTGGCCACCGATTGGCTAACCGGTTGGAGCAAAGAAAATATGAACACCACAGTGTTCTCCTCCTCTCAAATTCTCTCCAAAAACCCGATTTTTTGATTTTTCACCTCAAAGTTGAAGCTAAGGGGATTAGGGTCTGATCCAACAAGAAACTTGCAACAATTTTGCACTCGAATCTGACCAAATCGAAGGTATAACCCGGAACCCTAACGCTCAATTTCTGCAATTTTCTTCATTTTGTGGTGTAATTGGTTGTCGAACTTGCTAGAGATGATAGTAAATGATGTTATAAACCAATTGAAACAACTTTGTACAACGAATCGGTGTGAAAATCCACCGATTGGCTCACCTCAGTGATGAACCAATCAGTTGGCCAACCGATTGGTGGCTAGAAAATGGGAAATTTCAATTTGAATCCTAAAACTTGGTAATTTTTGAAAATGTACACCCTCATTGCCTAATCTAACATCATCTATTGTCATTTAAGATAATGGATTCTGGTAAAAGATAAAGAACTGCATATCTCTCTCTTTTGCTTCTCTACCGATCCACTTCGAGAGAGGATTCAACTTAAACAAGCTTTTTTAATACCAGCCCATTATCAAATTGTTTTCAATAGCTGGAATTGAGTCTATGATGGTTAGGAAACCCGAGTTAGCCAACACTACACTAGTTCGAGAGTTTTATTCCACTTGGGAGAGATCAGGAGAGGATTCAGCCACTGTTGCTCAAAGGGGTTCCAATTACTGTAACACTTAAACTTATTCAGAAAAGTTTAGGACTTCTCAGGCCACCTAAAGGTTGCCCAGATTTCTTTCAAGTTTCTGCAGAATTAGAAATTGCCTCTGATAGATATAATGCGATGGTGGAGTATCTTTTTATGACAGTACCGAGGGGTGGGATCCTAAACTCCGGCTTACTTAAGAAAGAGTTCATTCTCCTAAACCTCTTTCTTAAGTTTGATTTGTATCCTAGCTCTTCCTACTCCGTGATCACCACCCGCGACCTCGTCCTATTGTATTGGATTGCCACCGACCAGCGCTTTCATGTAGCTGACGTTATCTTTAGGATGCTAGCGGGTACAGTGACCAGCGCTAGAGAGTATCTGAGTCAGCAGTACAAGCAAAAGGTCCAGCTGGTCTATCCATTTCTCATCACTAGGATCTGTGAGTCACTAGGTGTACCGGTATATCCTACGGATAATCTTGAGTCAACAGTACAGACTTTTCGTTGATCATCCGGTCTCACAAACATCCAAACTCTACAAAGAGATACTGGATGAAACTTTCAAAGTCTACTCTACAACAATTAAAAAGTCATGGTGAATGTAGTTTGATAGAACTTCCAAAGCCTTGCTCGAACAAGATCGATCATTTCTTCTAATGGGCCAAAGCTATGCCACTAGCAGAGATGAAGACTAGCAACAGCATCAATTTTCTTAAATATCACGTCATCCACCATTTTGGCATACCCAAGCAGATCATCCATGACAATGGCCCTCAATTCGCCAGTTATGGATTTGATCGGTTCTGCAACATGTTCTGAATTTAGAATCTTACTTCTACAGCTATAATCTGGCAGCTAACAGATTGGTGGAGGCCTTCAATAAGATAATTATCAAGATTCTTAAGAAGTTCATATCTAGCAACAAATGCGACTGGAATGAGAAATTGGGCGAATGCCTGTGGGCCTACCACATAATAGTTAGGACCCAAACAGGGAACACACCCTTGACCCTAGTCTATGGGTGCGAAGCTAACCTCCCGCTTAAAATTTAGATACTATCACTGCACACCATGTTAGCTACTCAAATGTTGTCGGAAGACAATGCTAGACTCTGACTCAAGGAGCTCGAGGCATTGGATGAGAACCGGCTACAAGCTCAGCAACGTATTGAGCTATACCAAGTGCATTTTTCAAAGGTTTTCAATAGGAAAGTCAAGAAGAGGATCTTCTAGAAGGAGAACTCATCCTAGCGGTCCATCGTCCCATGATCATGATACACATGTTGTTAGGCAAATTTCGTGAGAAATGGGAGGGTCGATACATGGTGGATACAGTCTATTTAAATGGGGCTTATCAATTAGTCGTTCAACACGGGGGTGTGCCGATGATACAATTCAATGGCAAGTACTTTAAGAAATAATACCCCTAAATTGCTGGCAGCCCTAGCTGCAAATAAGGTTGTCAAGCTCAAGCTCGCTCTGACCAACTTGGGTTTCACGACAGCAAGAGCGATTGCAGGAGTCACTTATTGAGCTCAGATCGCTCCCACTATTAGGTTAACATTAAACCTCTAGCAGTCAAGGTACTATCCAAGAGATAAGATGAATTCAACATGCACGGTATGTTAACTATCACCTCTATCCGCTACAGCAACTGTGGGGTTCTGCACCATCGTATCCCAGGAGAGCCTTTCGACGGCATCAAATGCCGCACTCAAAAGTCAAAACTGCAAAGCGGGAACATCATGTTAACATTATACCTCTGAAAATTCTATATTAAGATGGCAAAGTTCAATCAACCTGACTTCATCTGGACTTTCACTCCAAGAGTCCCGGACCAATGAATGATGAGAGAGTCTTTCCAAGGAGTACAAAGTAGACACTCAAAATTTCTATGTTAACATGAAACCTCTAGCAACAAGTGCTCCACAGTCTCCATCAATAGACCAAGGAATAAACCCTTTTTCTCTTTATCATGTTAACCTTAAACCTCTAATGACAACTTTGACCATTACCTTCCAAAGAGTCAGGTCGTGCATAATCCAATAATGATCCAGATGTGCGGTGTCCCATGCCATCTCGGCCAGCACACCTTCAGAAAAGCCCCCTCCTAACAAGTTAACAATGAACCTCTATCAAACACTGAGTTTCTAAAAGATCACAGGGGTAGCCTTCATCATCACTGTGATGAAAAGCACCATCCGTGTTCATAGCTTAACATGAGCTCAAGGAGTTTGAATCCAAATACTCTAACCCCAGCAAGTGACAAGCTAAACCTCTGACCACAGACTGTCAATAATCGACACCCTCTTGAATTCTGCACCAACAAATCTCAAAGAGGACTACCTCGTGCGAAGTCCAAATAAAAAAAACACTGTTGGCAACAATCGCCTCAAGTGTCACTCGCTAGGTTAACAATACACCTCTGGTGAAATATTTCTAACCATATCTTCCTAAGACCTTGATCAATAAACTAAGGAGAACCTCCTTTCGACATGTTAACAATACACCTCTAATCAAAGGATCCTGCCAATTTTCCTCCATCCCAACTAATGGATCAAGGAGAACATCGATCGTATTGAAGACGAAGGCTCGGATCAAACCACCAAGGAGTCCTAATCAAAGTTCTGCAATTTCGAGCAAACTATTTAGCATATTAATGCTAAACCTTTGACTGCAATTTGTTGGCAACTAATGGTTGCTCGGGTTCCATATCAATGAACACCGAGAAGCCCCACACTGAGTACAAATCAAAACACTACGACCACAATTTACTCCATCACGACATAGAGTGATGACAAGATTCTAAAGGTTAAGTTAACATTACACCTCGACCGAGGGTCCTACTCACTTAGACAAGAGTGAGTTCTTGCTCAAAAGAGACTCACAAGGGTTTATGTGGGCCGTAAATGAAGCTTAATTCATGGTGTTAACAATATATCTCTAAGGAACATGAGCCAAGCTACCGCGAAACTCTCCGAGATGGGTTAAGTGTTAGTTAAATTTGACTCATCGTAGTTAAGTTTAATTAGCATCTAATCTATATGTAGAAGCAAATGCCAAAATAGCTTAAGAAAAGTTACCTACTACGAGAAAAAAAACTTCATTGATCGATCATATATTTACAAATAAAAGATGATCAATACATCAGCAGAAATACAAAAGAGCAAAAGCAAAGCTGAGAGGCTATATAATCTCTCTTTCTACTATTTTAGCAAGACATGCAAAGCCTTATCCCTCCCCTCTAGCTCAGCTTGATGAAGCTCTTTGGCCTTAGTCTTGCCCTGTCGCTGCAGTTTTTTATCAGAAGGGACCGAAATGCTCTCCAGTCGAGCCTGAAGTTTCTGAACTGCTGCCCCTTAGCGGTATGCATCTCCTTAGCCTGCTTGAGTTCCTGATGAGGTTGAGCTAACTCGATGTCCACATGGTTAATCATCAAATGGCTAACTGCCAAGGTCATCTTAGATTCTAGGATCACAGCCTGTGTAGTTTAAAGAACTTCGGTGGCCTTCAGCTGCACCTATGCGGATGAAGATCGAAGAATGACAGCAATGAGCCCTATTTTACATTTTTCAATGGGCATGAGAAATATCATTTTCATCCCATTAATAGTACACCTTTGATGGTGTAGCATCCCTCCGATGATGTGATCTCTGACAATGTGGCCAATAGCTGCCAATAGACTCGATTAGCCAACACTAGAGGACTACAAGCACTGGTCGCTCGGGTTTCACAAAAAGGAGCCCTGATCATTCTCTTGTGGAGCCCCAAAGTACACCAACCATGGCGGAATTCGCATTGCCAACAGATGGAGGTGGTGAACCACAGGCAGATGTCACGTTAACAGTCACCTCTCTCGTGTATGAACCTTTACATATTTCATCATCGGGTCGACTCTCCTCTAATGTCCATGTAAAGTGGGAGTCTAGATTCCGTTCATGACATGCATACTTTTCATTCTATATGCGTATACTCCTTATGCAACATTGATTGTGTTGTGTTTGTGGTGCGAGCTCAAGATATACATATTTATGTGCATGGATAAAAACATGAACAAAATGTGCTAATTGAAATAACAAGATATTCAAAGAATCAAGGATGACTCAATTTAGCGCTTAGCGGTTGATAATTCCATATGAGTAGCTTGGTTGTCATGAGAACTGTGTCAACTTTTAAAATTTTAAAACATTCATCAAAATACATACAAGTTCTAAAAATATCAATTTGAACATCTTCACTTTAAGCCTTCGTTTTGCCAAATCCCATTTCCCTGAAATAAATCATCTTCTCACAAAACATGTTGAAAACTCAAATTTCTAAAAATTTATTTAAAATAAGTTCCTACTCAGTTTGAAACATTGGCTTTGATATCACTAAAATCCTATCACGCCCCGAGACATAAATGACACGTGACTAGGCTGATAGCACACCACTAGGATGAAAATCGAATCCAAATGATATTTAAGCCTCTTATTTGCATGCCTTTTTTTAAATTATAAATTTGTAGAAAATATTTTATATTTCAGGATCTTGTGAGAATAATATTTGAAAATTGAAATCATTTTCAAAACCAAATAAAATCATATATACTTGAATATCCATTGTTTCTGACTCAACCAACTCTCTATTCCAGAACATAAACCACTTGTGAAAAAGATAGAAAAGAGAATAAAAATAAAAATAAATTCATCATAGCGGATAATAGCAAGTATCCCCAAAGGATTGGATCTAAAGGATGGAATAGTGAAAGCGTAATTCACTATACAAATAAAATCAAAGGAAAGAAAGCTCAACAAGAGTATTTATTAATAATTTAGAAATTGAGAGAATTTCAAAGATCGAATAGGATTATAGAATGATATACATGATTTAACAAATATGAAACTCCGAACAAATCTCAAAATCATGCTGAGACATTCCTACTCTATGTATCTCTCAAGTAAACATGTATTGGAACTCATTACGTAGCTCACAGTACTTCAAAACTAAAAATATTGATATACTATAATATAACATACCATATTATCATCATGAGTGCATGAATATACACTAAAGCATATACATATACCATACAAGCATGCGCAAACAAGAATTGAAATTTCCTAACGCACTTAAATTAGTTTTAAGTTATTCGAGATCAAATAATAATATTGGTCGATTTAAGGTGCACAACCAGATCTCAACTAAAAGATGCAAAACGGATTCTGGTATAAACTCATCAAAATGGCCAAACAAATCTCACATTTTATACAGCCAACTTATTATTTATTCTCCCTAATTAAACCCAATATTTTCAAAATAACTTATTTTAAGTCGATTACACACTTTGTTGTCTAATCTCAGCTTTTCTATATTACATGACAAATTATCGAGTGAGCAATCTAACACAAAAGCATGGAGGTTGAAGATCCTCACACTCACTCTTTACACATCATCACCCAATACTTATCAGTAATATACAAATTCTAAGAGTTTAGAAAATTAGATTTTAACTGTCCAATAATGTTATCTCTTCTCAATGTATCATATCCACATACCCGTAGGTAATAAATTTGCACATATTGCACCCACCACCATCTCAGCTAAAAGCTTACCACGTTGATCGAGACAAACATCCGATATTTAAACTCATAATGTATCTCAAGACTCAAAATAAGAGTCAGAAAACTTCATAGCCCATATTATTGCAAATACTCTCATTTTTATGTTAAAAATGACTCTGGGTAGAGTTTGGGCTCAAGACTCAAAACATTGGAAAATCGTATTTTTGGACTTTCTGGTTCAACTAGATAAATATCAAAATGTATCTCAAAAATGTCATAATAAACTTTGAACACACTTTAAACATGATAATTAAGATGTTCCCAAAGTTTCATAACCGTCAAAAGTCAAATGAAAAAGCTGCGGAGTCAAACGACTCATTAAACAAGATACAAAACTGTTGTGGACGTTTTCAAGCATCTGCAATACCTTCCTTGACATATGAACATCAACCAGATGTCTGATAATTCAGACAGATATCTAAATTGTGAATGACCGAAATTCAAAAATAGAAAAAGCTATGCAGAGACGTCTAATTTTCTCAACCGGACGTATGAACCTCATACCAGACGTCTGAAAATCCTCATCAGATGTATGAATCTGATTTTTTAGCAAATTTTCCAGATTTCTAAACTAGGGTTTGTCATAACTTTTTTGTGTCAATCCTAGAGATGAATTTCTGTACTCAAACAACTTGAAAACACAAAACTAACATATGGATAACAAGTAGGTAGATCATTGATACATTAAAAACATAAATTGTCATCTAGGGTTTTGTAAAATTTGTCGAAACATCATCGAAACTTGACGTATTAATATAGAATGAAAAATAGCTTATAAATCCATTTAAATTAACTCATACATACATGTTTAACTGATTTCTGTCAGATTTTCTACAACTCTAGGGTTAAGAATACATACGTGCATGTTCTTTACCAAAAATATTGATACAACTTGGTAAAATCTCAAAAATAAGATAATGAATAATTAGGATGGATCAAAATACATTTAACATAAATAATTTTAAACGTATGTGAGAAACAAAAGCTAAAAGAAGCAAGTTGGTATTTGCCAGAAGACTTTTTAAAAAAGACGATCTTCAGGCTGTCAAACGTATGCCAAAAAACTGCTCTCTTCCTCTCCCTAGGTTGGCCAGCCTTGTGATACTAGAATCTACAAAAATTTTGATTTTTAGGGTTTTGGAAGCCTTATATAAGGATACATGGGTTAATGAGTTGACTAACGGGTGGACTGCTTTGACTTAAAATCTAATAAGACTTTTTAACATAAAAACCCTTCTATAAACCTCTATTTAGAAAATAAAATGCAGAGATCCATATAAACTATATAGGAAAAGTTTCTATCTAAACTCTCCATATTGAAAAAATCAATCATGGGATTAATTTCCTATCTTGATGACACGGGTGTTACAGGATATGATTTATTTGGCTAAGCCTTAGATAAAGTTCAATCAACTCTTAGTTAGAAGATTACAGACATCAGCGTCGAGTAGTCGAGGGTTAGTCAATCATAAAAGATTGCCGCCTGAGAAGATAGATTTCACATCAATGAGTTTGGAGAGATCCCTCTTCATGGAGTTCAAGTCAATAGCACTCCGGCGCTAATATGTGTTGTGGTAGCCCCAACCAAAAGTCAAATACTTCAACCTTCATTCCTCACATTAACATTAAACCTTTGATGATATCACATCAGGATCCCAAAGTTCCGATCGACGGACATTATGAAAATTCTCATTCATGGACTCCCAAGTCAATAGATTCTAAAGATGATGTGCTCCACGTAGCGCAGCTATTAGGAAACTTTGAGCAAAGGATTAGGCCCCTGCAAATGGCATAGCCTTATGCAAACGTGGCTATTCACCCTAAAACTTGATTTTTCACTCGTCTTCAACATTCCAACTACCGTTGCTTGTCAACCAAGTGTCCGTGCAAATCAACAACAGACAAATCAACAATCTCTAATAAGCTGAGATGAATCTCTTGACCAAATCCTCTAAGGAAGTTTAATAATACACTTCTCCTGAGGTAGGTAGCCCTTAAGTTCTACAATATAATTCAAGCGACAAGTTCCACTACTGGTGGCATGCTTCCGAATCTTCATTAACATTATCAAAATGATATTTCCCCTGATCAATAGGCAAATATAAGTCGTCTTCACGTTGAGGATGTTCCCCGATAGAACAACCTCTCGCTCCTCCCGTACCAAAAAAGAGTCTCACTCAGCATTGTCATGATCGCCTCGCGATACTAAAGCCTCGTCAGCTCACTGTTGAGTCTATAATATTAGCATCTTAGCAAACAAGAAGCCTTCATCAGACATCTGTCCAAGTCAACCACAGATGCAATCTTGATGAAAATTGACTCTCCACCATATTTCTTTTCTCTAAGGCAATCCTTCACCGAGTTTAACAGTACACTTCAGGCGATGACCCCTACTACTTGTTGTCACATTCCTACTTTTTTTTACTAATATCTTCAAATAACTCTCTGCTAATCAACAGGAAAATCCTACTAATCTTAATGTTGTGGGGGGTTAACATCACACCTCTGCCATTGATGATTATCCTAACCACATTCAACATTAAACCTAGGGTAGTGATGTCTCAACTCTGAATATATGGGCCAAACCCATTAACACGGTGATCCGGCGAGTTCAACAGTACACCTCGTCAGCTCAGTACATTAACATCAAACCTCTACTTAAGAGGATCGATTGCTACGTTCAACATTAAACCTATGGAAACAATCATGCCATCCTGTTACAAAATGCCAGGGTGACTCACTAGTAAAGTTCAACATTAAATCTCTCCTAGAATAGATCTTAGCAGGTTTAACATCATGCCTCTGCTAAGATGGCTGCCGGCTAAGTTAAACAATACACCTATGGTCACAGCCTTCTCATTTGATCAGATAACACACCACTATTAATCCTTAGATGATTTAGCGGTAGGTTCAACAGTGCACCAAGGTTCAACAGTACACCTCTATCAGTATACACAGATCTCAGTGGGTTCAACAATACACTAGTTTAACACTACACCTTTACTGAGATGACCGTCTGTTAAGTTCAACACTACACCTATGACAGCAGTCCCTTTGGAAGGTTCAATAGTAAACCTCTTCAAAAATAGCTCTGGTGGATTCAATAGTACACCTCTGTCGATATATACAGATCTCAGTGGGTTCAACAATATACCCTAGTTTAACAATGTACCTCTACTGAGATGATAGTCTATTAAGTTCAACATTACACCTATGACAGCGGTCCCTCCTATAGGTTCAACAATAAACCTCTTCCAGAATCATCCCGGTAGGTTGAACAGTACACCCACATTCAATAGTACACCTTTACCAGGATGGACTTCAGCGGGTTCAATAGTAAACCTCCGCTGAGGTAGTCGCCTATTACTTAACATCACACCTTGGATAGCGACACCATCGAAAAGTTCAACAATACACCTCTTTCAGAATTATACCTAGTACGTTCAATAGTACACCTTTTCCAGGATGAATCAGCTAGCATGTTCAACATTACACCTTTGAATGGCACTCACATGAATTAGCACATTTTAACATGCCCACCTATCAAGTTCACCCACCAGGATCCAAAAGGCCCCCGAATAGTTTGACATTACACCGGGGATTCCCCAAAGTATTCTGAAACTAACTCTATATCTGATCCTCGATTCCAAAATGTTTAGGGGGTCTTGAGGATAGTTAAAATCTAAAACCATCGATCGAGGCCTTATGGAGCCACAAGGAGGTCCGTGGGGGTATAACGGTTATTCCAAAGTAACAGAGGGTTCAACATGACAAAATGGACCCAAAAAAGGGTTAAGGACATAAAGTCACAAAGCCTCAAATATAAACCAAGCCGAATTAGATTAATACTCGCCCGAAAATTGGCCAAGGCATGTTTACGCGTTGATATGATCACGCGATGCTAAAGTCACGTGGACCTAGGGTTGAAGCAGTGTTAAGCCCGCGTAAAGTTAACGACTCATAAACTTTCCACTAAACTAATAGTTGAACTATAGACAAATCTGTAGTAGCTCAGAGGCGTTAGAACGCTACAAGACAAAATTAATGTATAATGTTTATGCAGGGATACAAAAAGCAACTAATGAAAACATCTACAGGGCACTACTAACACCTCACAAAAGGTAAAATCTACAATAGTTGTTGAAAAAGATACCGCTTTGCTATCTGTTCAGTGCACATACACTAAAAAGATACCAAAGTAGCTCTCGTAAATCTAACACCACGTAAATCCACTAAAACCATGCAAAGAAGAGTTTTTCTATAAATAGAGACCCTTAGACCACAACCAAAGTTCTCCAAAGCTCTAAAATTTTTGCCAAGGCTCCAAGATCTCCAAACTTTTATCTAAGCCTCCTTACCTTGAGTTTGAGCTCCCCTCTTCTCGGCAGAGCTGCTCTTCCCCTAGAGGGTTCCTTGGGCTACCTTGGGCTCTCCTTGTCCTTTGAGTTATATGCCTCCCTTTCATTGGGATTTTCTCATCAACTTATCACCTACCCATCGAGATTTACTCATTAGGGTTTCTAATCACCAAGAGCCACTACTACTCACTAACGAGTTCCATCCTTTCATTGGGTTATACAAAACACCGGGAGTGACATTTCCCTTAGTTGGAGTTATCTTCTTCTCACCAGAGGGTTTGCAAACAAACCCGCGTGGGAAAAAGAGCAATTTTTTGTCTTCATCGATTGAGAATTGCTCTTCCTTTAAGGCGTGAGCTTCATTAGGGGTGAGTCAATATCTTCTACCTCGTCATATAGTCCACGGAGATACTTATCTCTATCGGACACGATCAAGATTCTAGTAAACGGATCGGATCCGCTCTCTTGTTCAAAACCCGAGTCGTGTCGATGTCTTCATCCCACGATTTGAGTAGAAAATAGACACGATGCTTGATTTCTTATTTGATTATGTCTTCGAGACTAATCAAATATCCAAGATAAATAATTCTTAGCTCTTCACTTATGCTTGAATTTTTTCGCTGATGGTGTCTTCAGGACTCAACAAATATCCAAGATAAGTAATAATTAGTTTTTCATTGATGTAGTTTTTCATTGATGTAGTTTTTCATTGATGCTTGGTTTTCTTCTTTGATCGTGTCTTCGGGATGTATCAAATGTTCAAAATAGGTCATTCATAGTTTCTCATTGTTACTTAATTTTCTTTTTTGATGATGTGTTCAGGACCCGTCAAATGTCCATAAATAATTCTTGCCCGTAATATCAAGGGAGACAAATTTAAACATCGTAAGATTTGTCATATTGACAACTATTATAAGGAGAAACATAGAAATCATGTTAGGCAAACAAATTAGTCCATCCTTGTAAGTAATAAACAAAATAGCAATAAAGAATGGAAATTAGATGAGAGCGACTAGAAATCAACCTTGGTATACTTCTTATCCATGGGAAAACCTTCAACCAAATGAGAAGGGAGAACTTCTAACGTGAAGAACAAACTCGTATTGATAACGTGTTGTAAAATAACTAAATAAAAGAATAAAACCACAATGAAGAGACAAGCTAGATTTGAGAGACGAAATTAGCGAGAGAACTTCTCTTATTTTCTTGTGTCTTTTATTGTACAATTGCATCTCTATTTATACACAACTTGAACCTCCAAATAAGTCATCCATGCATGATAATGATCTAGACATTAATTAGAGAATCAATTCGTGGTCAAAATCATGTGCAAAATGCCATGAGAAATTTAAGGGGTCAATCAAGTTATTATGATAAGTATCAAATTGATATGTTGCCATATAAATCTTTGGACATTCATTTCATAACAAAGAACAAATAATAGGTAAACTAGCCATAAAGTTCAAAAGAATTCTAAACGTATCAACAAGTTGTTGGCCTAGTGGTAGACAAGCTAGTTCCCAGGCGGGCTCATAGCTCTTGACCAAAGTTCGAAACCTGAAAGTGACACTTATTGGGAGGGGTAGCCACCAGCCCCTAACAAGATTAGTCCTATCTCCAATGTGGGGTGGGGACACTTGTGGATAAAAACCAAAAAAAAGAATTCTAAACGTGCACAAAAAAAAATGTTAATATTTAGTAAATTTCTGATCGGGGTGATTGAACATATGGTTAGCTCGATCATTCTTTTATATAAGCATGACATCATTTTGTTAAGCTGACAAAGACAGTACAAATCATGCAAGTTCCTGATTATTTGTAATTAAAGATATTTATATAAATTTTCCGAGCAAAACGAGGTTTCCAGAAATTACAAAAGCATAACATATAAACAAGTGATGACTACGCATCACGCATGTAAGCTTCCATTTTGTTATTGAATCTCACCAACCACTGATCTTGACGAAAGGATAAAAGGCTAAAACACCAAGTCACATTTCCATCATCATACATCATCCTTGGACGGACAAAAGCCAATATGTACAAACCATGGGTTAAAATAATTCTGATGAGGTTATCCAAGGTTTCATGAGATCAGTAGACATATCAGATTCCATATAGTAATAACAAGATACCTATAAAAGAAATTATTCTAGGCGTTCATATGTGAGTGTTGGAAAAAATAAAAATACTAATGGACTTGAACATCAATTTTAGATCACTATCTAAAAAGTGTTATCAAGGCTCAAGTTGTAGTTTAGGAGAGTGACTTCCAATGTAGATGTTGGGATAGAAATGCCATACATGGAATAAACTAATTTATTTAAGCCCAATTAACTTAAGTGGATTAATTTTTTTTGAGTCACGAGTCTAAGTATATTCAACAATAAATATATCTATCTAACTGTTTTTGCAATGTGAGACCAAATCTCAGTTCATGTCATTTTGCGTAATCAAACTCATACATAGTTTAACTGGATGGATGCGAGACTACATTAATTAAAGCATGATCAGTAGAGAGATATTGAAGATTTTGTAGATATTGATATATAATCAATCCCTGTGTAGATTATGATTGTCCATTTAGATCAAAGTTAGAATGTGGGGGCTCAAGATTGTCGTTTTAAATTCCATATCTGAAAGCACTAGAAAATTTCTGAATTTTAACAGAAAGTTGAAGGTCAATATCCATTAGTTTAAAATTTTAGACCATGTTGCTTCTACTCTTTAAAGACTAGGGTGGTAAACGAACGAATCAAATAGAATACTAAGACGTCAGATTTGTATTTGCTAAAAATTATTGAATTCAAACTCGAATTTGATTATCCACGCCTCTAGCTTTTCAAATTTGAACTCGAATACTCGATTTGATAAATATTCATGAATATTCATGAATATTTATCGAATGTCAAAGTATATTCATTCTCGCTAAAGAATTTAATTTTTAAATAGTATTTAATTTTATAAATGAAATTATTTCTTTATAGTTATGATGTATATATATTTAATTGAATATTTTATTAGAAAACTGATTTATTCTTTAAGTTTCTCAAAATTAGTATATAGAAGTTAAGTAGAAAATATAAGTGGGTTGAAAATATAAAATCATATGTGTAATGATACAAATTATGCGATTAAATTTTAAATGAATATTTGATAGGCAAACGAATCGAATATACCCTTGGTTAAATTCTATTCGTTAATGAACTCGAACACTAAATATTATTTGTTTAGTATTAAATAAACTACCGGATCGAATATGACCGAATACTTAGTCGAATAATTAACGAACTATTTGTTAATTATATACTTCGTTCATTTCCACCCCTATTAAAGAGGACAAGTTCTTTAAAAGAAAAAAAACTTATAAAAATCAAGATTTGCTTGGAAAGTTTTTAGAGTGCTATCCTTATCCTAATCTTTGAAAAGTGATGTGCTCATTATCTTTTCAAATCAACATGGACACCTCATTAAGTAGCTTCCCTTCTTTCCATTGAGGTCTTTGTGTGAAGTCTTTGGTGCAGGAAGCAACATATCGTGGAAGCATGGGACCCTCTTATAGTCATCATCTATCAACTATTCCACCACATGTACATCCGGTCATCTCTAACTTTAGCCATGGCGGTTTAAGGGACCACCATTATAAGCAAATATTAGCACATGTACGTTGAACCGGACTTTTTTGCTAAAGAAAACGTGGGTGATTGAGCTTCAACGGTTTGATAATGGGAGGTACATCTCAATGTATAAGACTCTTTGCATTGAGAGATAAAGAAATCATGTTAAGTGTTGGTTGTGCCTCGTGGATGGTTGACATGAATGTATTGTTCGTACTCGGGGCAGGGTATCCGAAACTCTTTGACAATGAAATCAAACCCTCATGCAAATAAGGAAAAGTAACGAGATTCGATTATTTGCCTACATTTAATCAATATTGGACATATGAGAATTTTAGAGTATAAAATTATAATAACTCTCAATCCTTGCCGCAACTTTCGAGTTTTGCTATATTAATGATAGAGTTCTTTGACATGGAATTGGAGCAATTCAAAATGAATAATTACCACAATTTCGGAAATTTTGATGTAGGAGCGCGACTCTTGACATGGTATCACCCGGTTTTTAATTCCCACTTTCCACGAATTTAAATTAGATTTATAAAAATTTATATTGTTACGTATGTCCAGATTCTACTCATGATAAAAGGGATGCTTAGAATAGATAAATTTATAAGTCTCTACACTCACCAAAACTTCAGAGTTTTTGTGCATTGAAGGAGGCTTTGGACATAATGCAAGCCGCGGCCATTGTAGAGCTTTGCACAATTTTGATAAATTCTAGTGAATAAGTGGTCTCAAAATTCGTAAATTCGGCCGGACTTGTTTTCCTAAGAATATAGTGTTTAAAAACCACAATACAACAAAACTAGTGCATCTATCAGTTAATGCTTTGAGTTGCACCTTTGGTGGGAGGTAGGAGGGTTAACGGAGTAGATACGGTTCGGAATGGCACTTACCATATCCGTATCCTCTTTCTAAAAACGGATACATATATTGATACGGATTCTCTTTAGTAAGAAAAAGCCCTAACCGTATCCGCACTAATCGGAAATGGATACGGTTCGGATATTAGAGAATCGGATCGGATACAATCAGTATTAGAGAATCGGAATGGATACAATCATGGATATAAAACAGATATTTGGGAAATGGATATGAATCGGATATGAATCGTGACAAAAAATACATATGATTGTAATGTTTTGTAATAAAACATAACTTTAAATTGTAATATCTAATACTATGAAGATAATGCAATTGGAAAATTATGAAAATAATAATACAAGAAGATCAATAAAAATTACTTTAGATGTTGACGGGTAATTTAACAATGAATACATATTTCATCATATAACTCACATGGGGGAAAGGAAAATACATGTGTAATTCGGTTAAATTGAAACAACATCCACATTGTTATTTTGAACTATGATACACTTCTGTGGACACGTTGAAATAGGAAAATCAATGAGCACTAACAACCCAAATACAAACTCAAATCAGCATAATGAAACAAACCAAGCAAAAAAATCTCAATCTGTAGTCAACACTCAACACAATCCACAATCAACTCATCAAAGCTTTAGGAGGCAAGTTAGATCTTAACTTAGCCCTAACAACCCAAAAATTTCCATGAGGAATTGTAAATTTGGATTTCGATTTGACTTATTAATGGACGGTGAGAACTTGTCGATGGCTGACGAGGATGATTATTGTGCTGAAGAAGATGCTGCCGGATATAGTGAAGATGATCGCCAGAGATATTAGGGATAATTGCCGGAGATGGTGAGGGATCGCGCTGAGGAGGAGGATTTTTTATCACGACATTTTATTACAACTTTGTACCCTTATTATCTATTTTATTGAATAAATATACTTGCTAATATCATTTATCTTATGAATTTATAGGAAATAAAGAAATTATCAAATAAAAGATTAAAGAAGCCCAAAATACCTCTACTTGAAGCCTAAAAGAAGTCTAAAGGAAGTCCACAAAGCTCAAAAGCCTAAGACGAGACTAGTCTATAAGTCAACAAAGAAGATAAAATTTTGTTATAAACTAATTGATGGGCTAATCGATTAGCTAATCAATGGGCTAATTGATTAGTTTCTAACAGAAACTAATGAATGGTTAATTTTAATTCCTTGAAGCCAAGTTTGATCCAAAAGCTGATGTTGGTTGCTATAAGCTATAAATAGGGTTAGAGAGTGAGGATGAGGGAAATGAAAAAATTTTGTAAACTCCTTTTTGGAGAGGAGGGCTACTCTTTTTGAGAAAGCCTTCTAAATTGTAAAACTTTAGTTTTACAATAAAATAAAAGTTTTTCCTCTTTTAATTTTCTTCTTCTTCTCTTATGGTAATAAATATTTACTTTACAAGGGGCAAACCCTTGCAAAGTAAGTTTTATCTTCTCCTTTTTTATTTCTTGTTTAGAATTGCATGTTTTAGGATTTAATTTCTTACTTTTAATTCATGCTTTCTTTTATGCTTTAAAATTTAGGGATTTATTGCTTTTATTCTTGCTTTATAGGAGTGGTATGGGTAGCTAATTTTCTTAGGGTATCTAGGATTAGATGAAGCTCGTTTAATTTCTATTTAGTTTTTAATTGCTCTCTTTTATGCTTAATTGATCATGTTAAGGATGATAATTGGTAGAAAAAGAATTTGATAGGCTATACTTATCTTAAATGGTTTGATAGTTTATGTTTTTAATTCTAGAATTACTATCTAGTTACTTATTTCTATTCATAAATGGTGATATTGCTTAGATATGAATTTGATAGAATATACTTATTTTAAATAACTTGATAATCTATGCTCAAGTAATCCAAGAATATAAAAATTAAAAGAGAGTAGTTCTTATATACAAATAAGAATTAACTAGTGGATTCAATCCTGGATTCCTAGTTTTATAACTTGATTTTTTATCTCTTTTATTTGCTTCTTCTCTTGGTTTTATTTTCCTTCTTGTTTTAGCCTTTTTTTTTCTTTACATCAAATCACGCCTAAACTAACCTCTTCTTTCTCTTTTCTATCACAATTCAAGAACCACTTTAGGAAATTTCTTAGAACACACCTTCCTTGTGGGATCGACACTTGCATGCTACACACACAAGTTGTGCACTGGCAATATTTTTTATTTAGAACACATCAAGTTTTTGGCGCCGTTATCGAGGAAGGTGCTTATATTTAGGAAATTTTCTATTTTAGCTCTTTGATTTGTGCGTTTCATTATGAAGGATTGAGCTACAAGAAGATTGAAGATTAAAGAAGAAGATTTGCGTCAAGAGGGGTCAACCCCTTCCAAAGATCAATTCTCTTTCTTGTAACTTTCAATTTCACCCCAGTTAGGATTCTCACAATTAGTGACAATTAGGTAATTAATTAAAAAAATTCTTTTGTTGACCATAACAAAATTCATCATTCACTTGAATAACTATTAAACAAGATAATAATTCAAACAAGAGCTATCTTTTCATTTTTTATTTGTTTGAATAAAATAAATAAATAAATAAATAATTTTGGCATCCACTTGTAGTTGTTTTCATTTCTTAGTGTTGCATTTGCATATAGTTAGTAGGAATCACCAAAGTGATATTGAGCATCTTGATTTGTGCACGCATTTCAAAAATATCTTTAAGGGTAAAAATCCAAATCAATATAAGGTAAGGGATTTCATCACCCTTTTCTTAGCGTAAAAATTAATTAATTTCTCATTACACAAACGCAAGCCTTAAATTTTATTAGACGTTGACCCCTAAAGATTCGAGCTCAAAAGAAAATAAGAAATTTTTAAGTGAACTGGTCTAAGTTTATTTGACTCCGTTGGTGTCTAAGACAAGGTTTAAGAGTTGCGTAACGCGCCCAGTAAAAAATGACAGTCTTAAACGGTCTCCGATTTCACTCTAGTTCTATCCATACCTGGCTAACTGATCAAGTAAACTTGGGTTTATTCACTAAAAATGTTTTTGGTTAGGAGCTGGTCTAGTGGAGCTTAGGCTTAACCCTAGAAATTAGGAGTGATTGATTAAGTGGTTTGTCTTTTGATTTGTTTAGTTAGGTTTTTCTTATCTTTTAGATCCTTTTTGTTTTCAAAAATAAAAATAGATATAAACAAATTTAGATCTTTTTCTTAGGTTTTATAAAAAAATACAAAAAGAATTTTATTCTTGTATGCAAGTTTAGATTAGGGATAATACAAAATGCTTAGTTCGTGTTGATTTGAACCAAAAGAAATGGCTAATCCTAATTTACATGTTCTTCAAGATATGTGTTATCCTACTAGGAATGCAACCCAATATTGCATTAGACTTCCTGATATTAATGATGCTAATTATGAACTTAGACCTCACATCATAAACATGCTTTTCAAATTTTTAGGAAACGAGTCTAAAGATGCTTACATTTTTATATCTAAGTTTGAGAAAGTCTATTTTATGATAAATATTAGAGAGTTATTTGAGGATGTAATTAAGCTCAGATTTGTCCCCTTTGCTCTAACGAATAAAGCTAAAAAGGGTTGTACATCTTGCCCACAAATTCTATCTCCAATTGGTATGAATTTATTACCGCTTTTCTAAAAAATTCTTCCCAATTCATAAAATGATAAAGCTTAAGAATAATATTCAGTCTTGTAGGATAATTACAGGGGAACAATTATGCAAGCATTTTAATTGATTTAAGGATCTTCTTATCTAATGTCCTCTTCATGGTTTAGAGAAGTTGTATTTATGCCAAATTATCTATGAAGCATTGGATTATTCTTCAAAGATATTCTTAGAATCTATGTGTCAAGGGGAGTTTATAAAGAAAAATATTGATGAAGCATGGAAATTTTAGGAAGTTTATCTGAGAAAACCATGCAATGGGAACACTAAGATGAAAGAGCAACTTCATCAGTTCCCTCAACCAAGATGGCTATAATCCTGTGTTGGTTAGAAGCCTTAGAAACTAAAAATCGAGCTCCCACTCATATCAACCAAGTTTCTTCCCAAGGATGTCATAATTGCTTATCTCTGACTCATGTTGTGGAAGAGTATCCTCTTTTAGGAAATAATCAACCACTCAATCAAATGAACGCTATATTGTAGCATCCTAGGAAGGATCCACTTTCTCCATTTTATATTCCGAGTTGTAGAAATCATCCTAATTTTACATGGAGTCAGGCAAATTTCTTAGAAAATCCAAATTTTACTCCCTCTTTAGTTTCGCAATTTCTTAAGGGAAACACATGGTCTATTCAACACTAATAACAATTTTTATAATTCACTACCTAATCTTTCATACTAAAATCAGCCTCCTCATAATCAATCTGTCAATTTTGTTCCACTGAATTCTAACCATGATAAATGATTTAGTGTCTTATGTTCGCGGGAAAAGTAGACTTGTTATTCATTGCTCGTTTGAACTTGTTTACAGCTTCGTTGGCCTACAACAAAATTCAAAACAAAAGAAGTGCCTTTTTATTTTAGGCGCATAATGAAAACAAAATTACAACTTCTTCCTTTTGTGAACAAACACGAGGATCTCTATTTTACGGGATCCTCGCTATGCGGGTTCTTTGCCTCGTGGGGACTTTTATTCGTCCAGTGGACCACCGCGCAATTCGATCCAGTGGAAACCGGGTTCGGAACTACAGACGCGGAAGGGGCTCGCTTCACGAAGGAAACGACGACCGAGGGGATCACACTCACGAAGGAGAGGATCGCCGGGGATCGCCTCCGCGAAGGAGAGGATCGCCGAGCGGTGAGATCTACTAGGAGAAATCACAATGATCCGAGCCGACCGAAGTTCGCTACCTCGCGGTTTGTAGATGATTCGCCGCGTTTCCGGATCAGGCGTCGACGCTCGTGGATCTCGCGAGGGCTCTCTCAAGAATATCGAAAATCCAATCTCCAAAAATCCGTTCTTGAATCCGAGCACCCCCACTATTTATAGGAAAACAAGAGGAAGAGGGGGGGGGTTTGTTGGCCGGCCGGACACCATTTGGTGTCCGGCGGACACCATTTGGTGTCCGGCGGACACCATTTGGTGTCCGGCGGACACCATTTGGTGTCCGGCCATTGCGGACACCAAACGGTGTCCGGGTTTCGGCCGAACGCCGCTTGGCTCTTCGGTTTGGTTTGGTTTCTCGGACTTTTCCGCGACGTTCGTTCCGATCTTGTCATTGTCGTTATGAGTCCGCGCTTGGTTCACTTGATTGGTTTCATCCCGTCAACGGTTTAAGTGACGATCGGTCGATGTTCAAATCCGATCTCGTTAACGTTTGAATCCGATCGATCTCGTTGAAGCTTTGCTTGTTGGATTCATTCCATAACACGTAGCCTCGTTGATTCGTACGCCTTGCTGACCCACTTCATGAGTTCATCAGCTCGCTTTACGCGTTATGCGACGTCGGTTTGTCGAATGGATCGTCGGTTGTCAACCCACCGTTACGAGTCTTGCTCGGGTATTGACAAGCAATTTTTTATGCCTACAGATACCCCCTCCAAAGCGTCTCAGTCTCGATTCTTTGGCGAGTCTGGGATGCTTTGGACATGATGAGCCCTTCACCCTTCGATCGGCGTGATGGGTCTTGTGAATGACCTTGGCGTTTGATCTCTCCACTCCTTTCAGTCTTTCGGTGCTTTGTAGGATTGTCAAGGTATTACTTCATGCATTTTTGTCTGACCGTTGTCGAGATCTTGACCAGAAGTCGATAGATAAATTTCTTTTGAGATTGGCTCCAGTATTTGATTCCTCCAATTCTCTCAGGTTCTCCAGTGCTTTGTAGGATACCTGGGGGTATTGCGGTGCTGCATTTATTGCTTGACCGTTGTTAGAATTTCGAACTGTAGCTAATTGAGTTCATTTGTTATTGACTCGTGTCGGTGGATTGTCGTCCAATTGACCATCGAGATTCCTCCGTTGATCGGGGAATTCTTCACCGCGACGCGCTAGTGGGCGTTGAACCATATAGGTTTTAGCCTTCAATCGGCAAATGCAACGCGTTGACTGGCGTACGATCTTACGTGGATTCGAACCGTTGATCGCTGAATCTTCTTCGCGACGCCGTTGGTTGGCATCGCTACTGTATTACTCCTCGTTGGAGTGCATTCATCCACGGTGGAAGGTATTCTTCCTGGGATTTGTTCCAGTCCTCAATTGCTGAGTGGGGGAGTTCTTTCCAGGTAGAACGCGTTGTTCGGCGTCTATATAAGTCTTGGCAGAATTTATTAACTTTTTCCACAACGGGAGGAAATTGAGGATTATCGAGTTATCCTTAAGAATATGGTAGTATTCTCCAGGAACTTCTCGTTAAATTGGGAAATAGTTTATACTCATAATCCTAGTTGGAGTAGGATTAGACGACGCGTTGATTGGCGTCGATGCAATCCGTACGATCGAGTTATCCCTAAGAATATATTTTGTGAAAATACTCTTCCGGGAACTTCTCAAAAAATTAGGAAACAGTTTATACTCGTAATCCTAGTTGAGTAGGATTAGACGACGCGCTGATTACGCCGATGCAATCCGCACGATCGAAGTTATCCCTAAGAATATATTTTGTGAAAATACTCTTCCTGAACTTCTCAAAAAATTAGGAAACAGTTTATACTCGTAATCCTAGTTGGAGTAGGATTAGGCGACGCGTTGATTGGCGTCGATGCAATCCGTACGATCGAGTTATCCCTAAGAATATATTTTGTGAAAATACTCTTCCGAGAACTTCTCAAAAAATTAGGAAACAGTTTATACTCGTAATCCTAGTTGGAGTAGGATTAGACGACGCTGATTACGCCGATGCAATCCGCACGATCGAAGTTATCCCTAAGAATATATTTTGTGAAAATACTCTTCCTGAACTTCTCAAAAATTAGGAAACAGCTTTATACTCATAATCCTAGTTGGAGTAGGATTAGACGACGCTGATTACGCCGACGCTATCCAGGGTGTTATTCTCACAATAAATCTTCTAATCTTTCCAAATATAGCGGAGGTGGTAGGAGCCAATCAACGAACTAATTTGGCACTTATTTTGACATCCGGATAAGGTTCCAATTAGGACTCCTAATTAGGGGCTGATTAGAGTCCTAATTAGAATTGGTTTGGGCCCATTAGGAGTTGTTATAAATACCCATACCCCTCCTACTCTTCTGACCTAGGCCGGCCCCCCTGTGCTCTTTCTCTCTTGTTTTCCTCGCCGCCGCCTCATCTCTTCTCCAACAACGAGGTATATGCACGCCCCTTTTCTTTTTCTTTCTTTCTCTCTTCTCTTTTTTTTCTTTTTCTTGTGCGTGCAGGTGACGCGGACCGTGAGGAGAGGAGGATCTAGTGGCGCGGCGACGGTTGCTGGTAGCCGGGCGCCAAGATTCGAGGGTCGGCTGGCCACAAGACTGGCTGGCCAGGGCCAGCACAGGTTACCGCTTACAGCATATGGCGCATTAAGCGCTAGCTGGCCACAAGGCTGGCCATTGCGGCCATACGGCCGTTAAGCATTAGCCAGCCAGGCCTGGCAGCCATACCGGCGCCATGGGCCGGGTATGCGCGGCGTTCGTCGGCTGATTTGCCCATCGGTGTCGATCTCTTCTTTTTCGACACTTTATTTGTTGATTTTCAATTGTGTATTTGACTCGTCATTTTGCAGCTGATGTCGCCGGAAGATCACGCCCGAGGAGCCGACCGGCCCACTCCGCCTCGCGATGACGCCACCCTCATTCACGGTGAGGTTTTCATGTTAAATTGCTCATTCACAACTTGTATTTATAAATTGCATGGCCTTGATTCCTCCTTCGTGGGGAACGACGCCCATATAGCCTTGATTTCTCCTTTGTGAGAATCGACGCTCGCACGTACTTCTCCTTTGTGAGGGTCGACGCTTATATTTCGGCCGACGATGGGGAGCGATTCCGGGGCGCACTACGATCAGATGGATAGAATACGTCGTTATTTTATGTGACGGGGTATATTATCGAATTCATCCGTAGTGTGTTCGGGGATTGATCTTCCCATTATAAGGCCGTGACTCTATCTCACGAATTTCGTGAGATGAATTCAACGTCTTATATATATGTTTGCTGGGTACTGACTCATTCCGATTTTATCTTTTCAGTTGAGTATCCCTCTGGTGCGCTTCCTTCGCATGCAGTTGACGGACGTCGTGGTGACCAGTTCTCCTCCTCTGATGACCCCGCTATTCTTATTTCGCCCCAGTTTAGACCGGATACGCCCGCGGAGGTGACCCAGTTGGTACTTGGGGGAAATTCTCGTATGTTGAGGTCGTTGATGACTGACGCGCCACTCGAGAAGATTACTGGTTCTTCTCAGCCTTTGGGTAAGACGGACTATTTATTTGGCGACTCCGTCGAGGACCCGGATACGACTTTCATTGAGAGTGAGCAATGGCTGCACAAGGATGATGGTGGATTCTTATATCTCCCTTGGGTTCCTCGGCACCGTTGTTTGACTGAGTTACGCCATCGTATGCCGCATCTAAAATGTCGGTGTGCTCCCATGAGAGCGCATAAAGATTCATTGCGGGTTTATCACCCATCGGGCCGTTCCTCGGTTCACTCGTGAGGCCGAAGCATCGACCGCACCCTGGTATATTGGGACTGGACTCTCCGCCTCGTGATGAGCATTTCGTCACTGGTCAGACTTTGAAGAATCGCCTTGCCTTGTTGGGACGGGAGATGCCGGCATCTGGTCATAGATTCTTCGGCTGGGTTCATTCTGCAGATAAGCTTTGGTGGACTCGTCTGACTGGTCACGTTCTCGGCCGATGGGGCGAGGACCTTCGTGTTCGGTTTATATGTCGCTGCCGTGCCACCATGTATGGGCTCCCCGACGCACTCAACCACTTCTTCGCTTTATCGAGCTTTATGATCCCGATTCAACACATTCTTAACCCGCATGGCGAACTTGGTGGCTTTGCACGAGATGCACCGGTCTCGTGTTTGCCTATGGAAGGATGCTCTATCGGGAATATTTCCCTTCGCCGCTGAATTGGGCCGATCAAGGCTACTTTGCTCGAAGCGCTATGACACTCGGGACCTCACGTGCCATTATCACATTGCTCTAGCACGTGATAGAGCCACAAGAAGAGGAAATCGATTATAAGCCCAAACAGCCACAATTATTTGTTCAAACATCCGAGAACAATTCGATGAGCGATTTGTGGTGGCTCCTTCTACCCCTTCGAGGTTAATGAGTTGATTGAAAAGTCCGGCGCTAAGTCATATACCGGTAGTACGGAGTATGGTTTTCAAACAGGACCAAGTTCTCGACCTTCTTATGGCATGCGTAAAACGATCCGCCGATGACTCTCTTAGCGAGCTTCCTCGCCATCCGGTTGAAGAAATGTGTGATGCCGTCGCCTTAGCGACGCTTTGCCGCGAGGTACTCTATCCCGCAGCTCACTGCTCATAAGAAGGAGCCGCTCTTCTTCCTGATGGTGGCTAACATTCATCGGGACTTCACAAATAGCCACCGCCTTTACTCGGAGGAAAAGCAAACCGTCGGTGAGATTCCTCATGTCAAGGTGGAACCGCCAGACACCTACTTGATGGCACGGTTCGTCCTTCATCGACTGACATGATGACAATAAGCTTGGTGAGATCCGTCTCCCCTTTATCTAATCTTTAGAGAAATGTAAATGGCAAGGGCGCCGGATTTTAGTGGTACGAAGCAACCGCGAAATCCACAATGGTTGGATCTTACGTAGGTGTTTTCCTCGGTTCTCCGGCCAAGACGGGAGGCCTTGATTGATGAGGAGAGACATAAAATAAACCGGACTTTACTTGACGCTATCGCTTTAATTGGTCGACCAACATCCGACTGGTTATCTTATTTCTCGAGTGAGAAACGAGTGCTACATTGAGCCTTATTTCCCTTCTCGCTGGCCGCCGGCTCGGTTACGCACCGCCTTTACGCTGGGAACCCGAACCGAGCTCCGGACTCGCAATGTTTGATCGATGGTGTCCGCTGGGTCAGGAGTATAGCGGGTTGTACCGATGCTAAGTTTAGCCTTCCGGTACTCGATCGCAAGTTGGAGTCGACATATTTATACCGCAGCTTGGCTTTTGGCCGCCAGGAACTCGTTCCTCGGAAGTCCCTTGACGAACCGAAGGTCAAGAGGCTTCCCGAGTGACACTCGCCGCTCAGAAGCCGCCGAGCCCGTAAGAAGCGCCGCCAGACTAATCGATGTGTCCGATGGGGAAATTCACGCCTGGGTATCGATACGTGAGATGACCAGAGGAGATTGTAACTCATGAAGAGGACTCGTACTCTCATTTACTCTTATTATTCCCTCGATAGTATCCTAGTCCGACTGATCTATCTTTTCAGCGCATCGACGGGATGCGGTCCGCCTTTGCGATGGGGACAAACTCCGCAATGGAGTTCCTCTAAGCAAAGAGGCTTGTCCATAGATCTCGCCTCGCACCATTAACCTAGATTCGACAAGCTAAGACTCTGCCGGTGATGGGGGTAATGTTTGGCTAACCCATAACCTCATGATTATTCGGCTCTTTTGTGAATCTCACGATTTCCTCCTGTGCAGGAGAATTTGGTGGGGATGTCAATTCGGATTTTCCCTTCCCTGACTTTGCCGCGCCCAGCTTTGTGGAGCAAGTACTCGGAGCTATGGACGGAAGGCCCGAGAGTGCCAACATAGGACCAGGATTGGAAAATCCGGGTTCGTCTAATATTGGTATTTTTCTACCCGTACATTACTTGCAAAGACATGAAATTTGTTTCCCTGCAGTTCTCATCTATACTTCACACTCTTATGCCAGCTTTTTCGATGGAGGAGTTCGAGGATTTGATGCGCGATTTACCCCGAGACGCTCCTCCCGGGCGATATCGAAGCTTGAGTTAGGAATCCCTAGGGATATCGGCAGCATTCCTTTGAAGGTAAACCTCCCTCACGATAATCATAGGACTATTCAATTTTAAATAGTACGCCTATGATTGAAAATGTCTCCCGTTTGATAACAGAGACTCGTCCTGGTGATATTGAGGTCGCTATCCTCCAGAGTCACTTCCGCAACCGCCGATATGTCGGACGTGCGTGTTGAGATACCGATTGAGACCGCCGATGCGCCACCGACCGCCGCTGTTTCGCCAGCCATTAGGGCAAGGAGTCGGCTCTACTGTGTATGATCTCTTCCGCTGCCAATACTCATGTTGATTTTGTTTTGGGGTTTTAACCCTTTTCTTCCTTTTCGCGGTCCGCTACGACTCTTCATGACTTAGTGAGAGCTTTGATGTCCGACGACGATCCATCTCGCTTATTATCCGGTGGAAATTGCTCGTTTCTTTTCCTATTTGGCCATAGTGGTAGACACACTTCGGTACCGTGCTTTCTTCGCCGCCCGCCATTCCTCGATCCTAGGGTAACCACGATACGAGAGGCGGTTATTCAGAGTTGGCCCAGCTATTGCCGAGGATCTCGATCATCCGGAGGTTAAGCTCAAAAGTCGCAAGACTTTGAGGCGCCTGCCCTCATATATAGAGACAGAGACGAGGCTCGCCTCGACATTGGCGGATGCCCGTGTTTTTACCGGACTCAAGTTCGATGCAACAGACCGTGCATCATTTGAGATCGCTGCCGCTGAAGTTTCATCTTCCGTGGGACATTTTCACCTTGTGTCAGCCGAGAAGCGAGAATAGTAGAGCTCGAACAGAACTTCAAGCGGCGAGGAGAGTCCGATCATCTTGAAGTCGACAAAGGCCAACAAGGAGGAGACTTCAGCCATGTCCAGAAGCTTGAGTTCTCAAAGCAAGCTGGTCAAGTCGAGGAGGAGACCGCAAAGACCCTTAATAGCCGAGACTTTCGTGGTCGAAGCCGTGGAGGAACTCCAACAAGCTTTCCACAATAAAGTATCTGAGCTAAAGCAGCAAATTTGCTGTTACAAATTTGATGTTTAGAGAATTTGTGTAACTTCAGTCGTTTATCAATAAAACATATTTCCATCCTCTTTTATGTTTTATTATGATTCTTTTATTTCGTCAGAAATAATTAACCATAATACTTATAGGATTTTTGGCAAACCCTCAGCCATCAACGGATTTGATTAGCCTTTACCAACTACCGTTTGAATTGGGCTAGCGCGCGGATTATCTAGATCCGCTCAAGACGCGGACGCTTGGCCGAAGAATGAAACTCTTCTAGACTTGTTGCTATGATATTGAATACATAGGCTTGGTACTCTTTTACGGGCAAGAGATCGTCCGCAACGCTGCGGTGAGGCGCTGGCTTAATCCCTTCTTAGGTTTGGGATGAAGTACCCCGTAATCGGACTCGGTGTCTTCTTCAATCGGAGAAAGACTAAACCGCAACGCGGCAGGCGCTGACTTTAGGGTTATTGGCCAACCCCGCCTTCAACGGGTTTGATGAGCCTTTACCAACTACCGCTTGAGTTGGGCTAGCATGTAGATTATCTAAACCGCTCTACACACAACGTTGTGCTAAAAGAATGAAACTCTCTTAGACTTAATGCTACGATGTTGAATAATGAGGCTTCGCCTTTATCACGGAATAGACTACCCGCAACGCTGCAGAGGCGCTGGCTTTATCCCTTCTTAGGCTTCGGATAAAATGCCCTTAATCAACTCGTGTCTTCTTCAATCGGAGAAAGACTAAACCGCAACGCTGTAAGGCGTCAGCTTTATCCTTCTTAGGCTTCGGATAAAATGCCCTTAATCAACTCGTGTCTTCTTCAATCGGAGAAAGACTAAACCGGAACGCTGTAGGCGCTGGCTTTATCCCTTCTTAGGCTTCGATAAAATGCCCCGTAATCAACTCGTGTCTTCTTCAATCTGAGAAAGACTAAACCGCAACGCTGCGTGAGGCGTACTTTATCCCTTCTTAGGCTTCGGATAAAATACCCCAAGATGAATCTTGGCCCCTTCTTTGACCGAGAAGGGTTGAACCGATTAAGATTGATTGAGGTGGGAAAGGAAGAATGTATTCTATTTCCGTATGTGGAGAGGAAGGAGGATCTTGTCTCCTGCCGATGGAGAGGAAGGAGGATCTTGTCTCCTATCTCCGGGTGAGGGATGAACAAGAGAGGAAGGTTTTGTATCCTATCTCTTGATTCTGGAGAGGAAGAATGTATTCTATCTCCGAGTGAAATGTGGGAAAGAAAGAATGTATTCTATTTCCCGAAAGTGGAGAGGAAGGTTTTGTGTCCTATCTCCAGGTGCTCACGAATTTGAGATAAGAGAGGAAGGTTTTGCATCCTATCTCTTATTGATGGAGAGGAAGGAGGATCTTGTCTCCTATCTCCGGGTGAGGGATGAACAAGAGAGGAAGGTTTTGTATCCTATCTCTTGATTCTGGAGAGGAAGAATGTATTCTATCTCCGAGGTCTGGAAAGGAATGATTTTTGTCCTGTTTCCAGTGAAAGAAACTAAAAGTGGAATCTCCACTTCGAGAATCTTGAAAGGCGAAACTAAGAGCGGGATCTCCACTCCGAGAATCTAAGACAAGAGAGGAAGAATGTATTCTATCTCTTGCTTCTGAAGAGGAAGGATGTGTCCTATCTCCAGGTGAATGTGGGAAAGGAAGAATGTATTCTATTTCCGATGAGAAACTAAGAGTGGGGTCTCCACTCGAGAATCTTGGAAGGGTACGATAGCTTTCGCTTATAGGATTGCTAACCGAAATTTGAAAGTGGACCTCTCGTTCGTGAGAGGAATCGAGAGGGGATTTTGCTGGTGGTTGGACCAGAGAGATTTTTAGTGGGCCCACCGTCAATGAATTTGATCGGTGAGAGAATTTTGGAGAAAACACAACAAATTAGGGTTATTCCACGAGGAACTTCTCAATGGGTTATCCTCAAGATACTAAGGGTAGTATTTCTTCAAGAACTTCCCATTTATCTAAGATTAATTGCTTGGCCGCCATTCTCAGGTGATGAGGCGATATGTTCGCTTGAATAGATCAGGTTCTATTACAAACGGTCCTTCCCATTGGGTTCAAATTTACCTTTCTTTTTAGAGGTGAGGATTATCGGCGCCAGCAGCGAGGACGAGATCTCCCTCCTTAAAGGTTCTCTGTCGAACTTTCTTGTTGAAAGCCCTCGACATCCTAGCTTGATAGAACTCAATGCATTGTTGAGCCTGCCGCTCATCTAACATCTCAAGCTCTTGAGGCGTTTTTGATGTTGTTCGGTCGCCATCTCTCGCTGAAAGGGCGACGCTAAGTGACGGAATCTCGATTTCTAACGGAGAATTGCTTCACATCCAGAACCGTGGAGTACGGTCGCCTCGTTACGCACGCATCACAGCGATATGCCCAGAGTGCTTCTCCGAAGATCGTCCCAGCCTCGCTTGTTATTCTTCACAAGCTTCACAAAATCTTGATAATCGTCTTGTTGAGCGCCTCGGCTAATCCATTTCTTTGCGGATTATAAGTGTCGGCGAGACATCTTGTATCTTGAACTTTTAGCAAAACCGGATGAAGGAATTCGATGAATTGGGGACCGTTGTCATGCACGATCCGCCGGAACACCATGTCGATAGATGACATGGTGTTTGATAAACTTGATGACGGGTACTTTTGACTTCTTTTAGCGGATTGCTTCACCACTGGAGAAGTAATCGGTGATCGCTAGAATAAACCGACGCTTTGACCGACTGGAGGAAAAATGGGACCTACAACGCCCATTCCCCATGTCTCAATGGCCGTGATGTGGCCGGGATGCAACCGCCAGAGGCCGATGCATATAATTTGCGTGAATTTGACCGCGTGGCATTTCGGCGTACTCGTGCGTCATTAATCATCGTGGGCCAAAGTAGCCCATTCTCCCGATTCGCCAGAGCTTGGGACCAGCCGATGCGCACTACATTCACCTTCGTGGTGCTTCAGCGGGACCTCTTCTCGCCTTTGTTTGAAAGGCATCGGAGTAAAGACCATCGCACTCCTGCCATATAACATCCGGGTTCGTCGTCGAAAAGAATCTTTGAGTTTCTCACGGATTGACTTCTCTCCCTCACGCCTTCCTGTAATGCCATGTAAGACATAGTCGATGATAGGAAAGCCAATCTCGGCTCCAACTTGGTTTGGGGTATGTACTTTTGGTAACTAGCCTTTATCTTCTTGTGCCTCATCGTATAATGGTACGTAAGAGTTGGTGAGTCCCGACCGTAACTAGTTGCTCGGTCTCTAAGGTTGTGCTAACGACAGCCTAACGCCAGCATCTGCATGAGCATTTTGAGGCGTGGATATATTCGATGAAGAATTCTTCAATGAGTCCGCCATTTCCCTATCCGATGATAGGATTAGATCCGATTCTCGACTCAGAGTCACCACGAACCGCTTAACTATCGCCAGAATCTCCATACGCCGGAGATATTACCCTCTTTTGGCGGCTAAGTCCGATAAGTAGCGCGTTGTATTCGCTACGCTATTGGAACAGGTTCGTGAGTGAATAAGCACGGGCATGACATGATTTCGTGGAAATCAAGACAACTCCGACTCCAAATGAGATTTTAGAACATCCGGGTACTCGCCACATTGGTGGCCCGAGAAGCTCCATCAAAATACAATCGCCATATTTGTTGGTGCGACGTAGTGTTGACTTCAACTTCATCCGAAGATCATCATATAGCTCAACCGCATCCGCTATTCGGGCCGGGTACCAAGAGATCGCAAATCGCTTGTCCTTTGACCGACTTCTTGTTTGAAATACAAGTCGATTGGGACAAGAGCAAGGCCCATTTCGCAAACGCCAACTCATCGAGGCCGGTTGGTCATAAATATTGGATCGGATTTACGCTAGAGATAACATAAATCGCCCGGTCCTACTAAATAGTGTCCATTTTTTGAATCGCTAACACTAATGCAAGGCATCGCCAACATTGGGTATCGACTCAAAGACCACCAATGTTCGCCGTAATACATCGCCGTTTCGGACCGGCCGTCATTGCCCCGCCAGTAAGGCTTTAACGAAAGTGATCCGCTTTCTTGACGAGATCAGAACGTTTTCCATCGCTGCGCGACGAGAACAGAGGTTTAGCGAGATACCGGATCTCTTCAAACGCTGAAGGC
Source organism: Asparagus setaceus (assembly GCA_012295165.1). Lineage (NCBI taxonomy): Eukaryota > Viridiplantae > Streptophyta > Magnoliopsida > Asparagales > Asparagaceae > Asparagus > Asparagus setaceus. The sequence goes on from CM022703.1 coordinate 10,388,910, forward strand.
CCCCCAAACGACGCATCTTCTTGTTCAATTTAGAGAATGGTTGGCACTTCCTGATAGGTTCGATATGAACCGCCGGATGTACCAATCGCTCTTGTAACCCGAAGTTCTCTCGCATTTCTTGGAGGTTGCAACTCTTGAATTGCCTTCACTTTGTCGATCGACGGATTCCTTTTGGTGACGACAAAGCCGAGGAACTTGCCACCGACATCCCAAGGAAGGATTTGGTGGTTCATCTTTAGTTGATGAGTCCGCATGAGCTCAAATACGCTCTAAGATCTTTAATGTGATCTCCTCTCACACGCTTTTACGACTAAGTCGCCGACGTAGCATTCGACCGCTTTCCCGAGATAACTCGAAAATCTTAGTCATTGCTCACGATATGTGGCGCCGGCATTTTGAGGCCGAACGGCATGACCGTAGCAATATATACCGATAGGCGTCAATGCCGTGGTGCTTGGCATCATCTGGGCATCTTGATTTGATTGTAACCCGAAACCATCCATGAACGACATTCTTTCAAATCCACACGGTTGTCGACTATGACATCGTGATTGGAAGAGGAAAGTCATCTTTCGCAAGCAGGTTCGTGTCTCTCAGTCGGTTACTGCATCCTAATCGAACCATTCTTCTTCATGATGGACTATATTCACCACCCAACTGATGTTGAATTTCCTCGATGAATCCCGGCTATGAGTTTTTACTACAACGCCATTTTAATATTTGTGGATCTAAACCGACTTTTGCGATTGCTTGACGGGTTTGACATCCACTTTGATGTTGAGGTGATGAGTCGCCACGCTAGGGTCGAAGTCCTGCATGTCCTCATAGCCAAGCAAACACGCCGATGTCCCTGATTAGGGCAATCAGCTCTTCCTTCTCTTCTCGAGGGAAGACTATTACGACGCTTATGAGCTTAGGACGCTCTCGCCACCCATGTTAACTTGGACTACTCCTCGCCCTTAGTGGGGGTTCTTTGTTCGAATCTATCCCCAAACCGCTTCGAAGTTGATGGATCCATGGGTCTTCCCATGTTGGCATTTCTTCATCATTCTCCATAGTAGCAGGATCGATCGAGCCATATTTGACATCAAAGCTTTGAAAGCTTCTCCGAGGCTAGTGTCAATCCCAAACCAAGAATCGGACGAGTATCTCTTCTTCATCGTAAATGGTCGCCGATCATCCACGAGCATTCATCTTCGAGGAGGATTTATATCCCAATCCTCGCCTAAATGTAGTTATCCGCTTCCTTTTGGGACATATGCCGCTTTAGGAGGGATTCGGGACCTCGTCCAAACATAGACCTTCCTCGTGTCAAGTCGCACTCCACTTCTTCATGATACCTAGTTTCTCGGACTATATCTCGTGTGTGGAGGATAGGTCGCTATCCCTATCTTCTTCTAAGAAGCATTCGGCGTAAGACCGTGATCTCCTTTTCGTGAAACCAAGTCTTTTTCAATACTGATCTTTAAGGGATGACGAAGTGTTGTCCCAAAGGAGTTCTAATTGCTTTGTATAAAGCAAGATGACCGAAGTTGGTAGATGTAACTCGATTGTTATATAAACTCGCCATCGCATCATTCAAAGACGAGGGTACTCTAAATCGCCATTTATTGCTTTATCTAATTTGCCAATTAATGTTCATCCGACGCATTCTTCATCGCCAAGATTGATTACAAGGTACAATGTTATTTAAAACAAATCCTCCGCTATAATCAAGCCTTCGAATCGCCTTCTTCACCGCTGTCCGTGTCGGGCCGATGATTCGCGGACTCATTACCGTAAAGGAGGGTGAAATAATTCTCCATCCCCTTAAACGTCCGCTTGTCCGCCCCGCCTTTGACTCATTATTTGTGTCTACATACTTGAGACATCGATGAAGAGTGGATGGACTATAACGCTATTGTGAATCCGTACGTTCCAACAATAAGTTATAGGAAGTCTCACAATAACATAGCAGACTTCGACTTCAAGTCCCCATTTGACACTTAATCCGGATTTTACCAAGTGGGCGGACACACCGTGTTAAACCAGAAATCATTGTGCCGCTTGACGCCACCATCGCGTGGGATTCCAAGATGATACATGAGCGCTAAGGGCATGATGCTCATTACGAACCCGGATCGACTTGGATCCGGGTTGACTTCAGAACCAATATACCCCGTGAAGTAGCGCCTATCGTTTGGAATTTTGGTCCGATATCCTCCTTTGTAAAGGTGATACAGGTAAGTGTTTAGTCGCAAGGTTGCATTGTTCCGATTCTTCCGTGACTTGGCTTGATCTCGAGAAACACCTCGAGTCACCTGAGCTTCTTGTAGAGTCCCGGTTTCCTTTGATAATCGGAGCAACTCAGAGAGTTATCCCGCCGATGTTTGCCAACCGGGCCATGACATCGTGCATGGAGAGCCTCGATGTTCGGCCTATCCTCACACCCAAGCGATTGAATCGGATCGCCGGAATTGAGCTCTGACCAGAGGTTGTTTCTCCTTTGCTTCGCCGCTTTGGCGCCGCTCTGTTGTTGCCCTTTCTCTCGCACGAAAGTGAGAGGATTCAGGGCCACCCCCGCCTCGGGCCGCCTTCGCTTGATCTCGGGGTCTCTGATATTTGTAGCCGATTCGTGGTCCACTTTGTGGCAAAGACTTCATCATCCTTCTCTCGAATTGTCAAGCAACATGGCATAGTTTGCCTTTCCTTAGACTTCTTTTTGGCCGAGGATGTAGTCCATCGATCGCCTTCGAAAGTCGTGGTGGACCCAAAAGATTTCTCCGCTTGTCGCCGGCAGGCGGCACGAGCCCCTCTCACGTTCGCGGAGGATCTTCATTCACCATCTTCATTCCTACCTTCACAATTGGTTGAAACCAATCCAAAGGAACTGATCCAAGTTTATAGAGATCGATTCGCTTCCACCTTCTTTAGAAGGTTTTGGAGTGATGACTCCAACATCGATCAAGGCTTGAATCTTATCTCTCGAGATGGTAGCGTAACTTGTAGGATGATGTACCTCTGTGGTAGGCACAAGATTTAGATTCAGAACTCGCTTGCCTCTGGTTTACAATTGGGGCAACCGGATTTTGTTATTTTCCGTAAGGTACTTGAATGCCCTGACTTCCTCATCTTTGAACGGTAAGTCTTGGGGAATCTCAACCGTAAGGTTTTGATTCGAGTTTGTCGGCGCCATTGAGGTCCGCGATTGTTGGCGCGACGCCGCTGCGACCGCTGTTGTGGTTGCGTCGAACGCTTGATTAGCGCTTCATGCACTTTGCCGGCGCTTTTACCTTGCCGCGCGGCACAAAATTCCTGCTTGTTCGTGTTCGCCGGCCGCCTCTTTCGCTTTCTTCCTTTTAAGGAACCTTTCAGCTTGTTTCCACGAACTTTCAAGTCCTTCCATCGCTATGATGGTGCCGCCCCCATTGCTTCGAAAGCACGCCTATCGACAAATTACTATGGCAGGTCTCGAGGATGAACTCCTTCATATCGGATCTCGCAGCTCATCGCCTTTGTTACGAATCGCTGACAAAGTATCCACCGCTTTCCATTCTTCCGCTTCGCCGAGTAATGTTCCAATGGATACCGTATCGCCATCAAAGAAGTTGAGAGAAACAAGGACTCCATATCGTCCCAAACCGTTGATGCTCCCTTAAGACGCCGGTACCAATCAAAGGCACCCACGGCGGTGCCAACGAATGACCGAACCATCGGGCTCATTGCCGTAAATAACCCCGAGGTGCGACGAAGTAAATCAAGCGTTGCCGGGGAACCTTACCGCCAAACGGTGTAAAGTTTATTAAGTTAAACTTTGAAGGGTATGGATTGATTCCCACCCCTCTGGTATGGGCAAGGGATACCCGCCTTCTTCACTTCGGGGAAATCAACGAAGTTAATTTTGCTTTCGAGGTCTTTAATCTTCTCGCTCTCATGAGCAACAGCAGCATGGTTCGTGAGGGTTATCATCTTCCTGTGCTTCCTCCCGATTCGAAAGTCATTATCTTGATCAACGCCGATGTGTTGACTTGATTCCCTCGATGCTTTGTTAAGGCTTGATCCGCTGGTCATGCATTTCTCTCATCGTCGCATGGCCAACTCCATCTCTAGTTTGAAGTTTTCCCTGCTTATTCAACGCTTCATCCAAAGATCTTGGCCACCTCGATCAGCATCGATCATAAGCGCTGGCTGTCCATCACTAGAAGCAGTATTGTCGGATGCCATTGCCGATCCAAATACCGATACTTCATCCTCTCAAGGTAGCTCTCAAGAGCTTATCGTAATTGACCGCCGAATAGTCCCGACCGCAAACGAAGTTAACCGCTGTGATGCGCTGAATAGCCTTTGACGATGGTTCTTTGCCGCCATTATTAGTGACCTCCGCATTATTTTCTGACGCCATCCTTCTCGGAATCTCCTTGACCTAGGTTTTGGCGTACAGGCAGTCTCAAAGACCGACTCTTTCGAGTTCCTCGACAACAATTACACTGAGTACCGCCTTTGATGAGCTTGAGCACAAGCATGATCGCCAATTTAGGGAATCCCTTCGAGATTTTCTCGCACTCTTTGCACTGTAGTACGCCTGGTGTGTGTACCGGAGCAACCGCCAGGTTGGTGTGATCTCTCGTATAACGCCGCCGCCATCGACGACGCCGCCTTCCGAGAATGGTCAAACTACCGAAGTAACTCGCCTTTGACTTCCGCTTATGTGAGCATGAAGTTTCAGGACTCTGACTTGATTTTAATCCCAGATGCAAAGCCGTGAGGAATCTTCTTTGTTCGTGGTGCAACCTCGTATTAGAGGACCCATGATTCTTTAGCGACCCAGCGATCCTTGATGGTAAGCTCGCTGGTCGCGACAGAGTTGGCTTCACGGAGTTCAAGCATCACGGAGGTAACTTTGGCGCCAACACCACCTTTGTTGAGGTGCTCACAATTTCGATTTGAGCACGTGATTTGGCTCGGCCGCGAGCTATGCTTGATGCCGGGTTCGCCGAGTTGAAGCTTCACGGACTTGGGTTTCAAACTAACCGATGTTGACGACTTCGCCGCCTCCTCCTTTCAACTTGGGCTTGTTGCACCAAAGCCTGCGGCTTGCGCGGAGCGCGCCGGCGCCCGATACGCCAAGCGTAGAACGGTTCCGCTTTGACTTGGACCTATTCATTTGTCGCCGCCCGTAGGAGTCGGCTACAATCTCGTGACTTCAACCTCTCGAGCTAACTCCGATCTTAGATCCGCCTCATAGCTAACCCCATCCATTGATTCTTTCGCCGGCTTGTTTTGCCAGCGTTGACGCCCTCGACGGGCTCTTGAGAGAGTCACAACGCTTATGGCGGAATCGACTCTCGCAGAGATAGGTTCTCAAGATTTGGCCGCTGTTAGCCGGAGAACCACCGCCGCTGTAGTCCCGGGATGTGGTGGTGGATTTTCCGCATCTCGAGGCCGATTGGGTCTTCCTGCGCCGAGACCATCTTGGACTTATGGGGAATTGATCTCGACGAAGAGAGGTACCTCATACTTCTTTTGGTCGAACTCGAACTCGATCTCCTCAATGACCGGATCTCAACCGCGGCTATACACTCCACGCTTCTTTGTTGAGGCCGCTCCCACCGTGGTCGCCTTGTTCAAGGAAAAGTAGACTTGTTATTCATTGCTCGCTTGAACTTGCTTACGTACTTCGCTGGCCTACAACAAAATTCAAAACAAAAGAAGTGCCTTTTATTTTAGGCGCATAATGAAAACAAAAATTACAACTTCTTCCTTTGTGAACAAACACGAGGATCTCTATTTTACGATCCTCGCTATGCGGTTCTTTGCCCGTGTCGGACTTTTATTCGTCCGCGGACCACCACAAGAATTCGATCCGTGGAAACCCTGCTCGAACTACAGACGGAAGGGGCTCGCTTTCACGGCGAAACGACGCGACTGGAGGGGATCACTCCACGAGGGAGAGGATCGCCTTCGGGATCGCGACTCACGGCAGGAGAGGATCACGAGCGGTGAGATCTACTAGGAGAAATCACATACCGACCAGAGTCGCACTGAAGTTCGCTTACCTCGCGTTTGTAGATCCGCCGTGTCGCGGCTGGATCGTAAGGCCGACGGCTCGTGGATCTCGCGAGGGCTCTCTCAAGAATATCGTAAAATCCACCTCCAAAAATCAAAATTTCTTGAATGGAAAGCACCCCCCACTATTTATAGGAAAAAAAGAGGGAGAGGGGTTTGACGGCCGGACACCATTTGGTGTCCGCGACACCAATGGTGTTCGGCCGGACACCAATGGTGTCCGGCGGACACCTATGGTGTCCGGGCCAGCGGACACCAAATAGTGTTCTTTGGCCGGACACCATTTGGGGTCCGGCACCACCATTTGCGTCCTGACACCATTTTGGTGCCCCAGGACACCAATGGTGTCCGTACTTGGCCGACACCATTCGTGTCTAAGATACCGACACCAAACGGCCCGTACCGAACGCCGCTGGCTCTTCTGCTTGGTTTCGCTTTCTGACTTTTCCGCGACGCTCGCCTGGATCTTGTCATTGTCGGCGAGTCCGCTGGTTCACTTGATTGGTTTCATCCCGCCAACGCTAAAGTGACGACGGCTCGATGTTCAACCGATCCGTAACGCTTGAACTGACATCTCGCGGAAGCTTTGCTTGTTGATTCATTCCATAACACGAAGCCTCGTTGATTCAGACGCTTTGTCGAATCCACTTCATGAGTTCATCACCGCACGCTGCTATGCTGCTTCGGCTTGTCGAATGGATCGCCGTTGTCAACCCACCGCTACGAAGTCTTGCTCTGTATTGATAAGCAATTTTTATGCCTACATCTTAGAGAAAGGATTAGAAGCTATGATGAAGGCATCTGCGACAGCCTCACCGCCATATTGACTCAATCATTCAACACTCTAAATTCCTTTTATACAAGCATGGGGCAAATTTCAAGGCCAACACTCAAGCTATAACTAGATTAGAAACTCGCTAGATAACTAACTAGTGCAAAGGAGTGAAAGAGAGAAAAGGAACATTCTCGAATGTACCTCAGGACCAATCCTAAAGACACAAGACCATATCAATCCAATCTAGCCTCCATGTCTCATACCCTAAGATCAGTAAACAGATTAATAACCAAGTCTAAATCTTCAAAGCCAAGTTTAACATGAACAATCACCCTCCTTCCGATAATTTTGGGCAACCAAACTCTTCTTCTAATAACCATGAACAAGAATCAATCTCGAGCCTAATCTAGATAGGTTCAAACCTCATACCATTCCCATAGAATTAAATCTAGAAGAACTCTCTCGATCGGAGAAGATCTCGCATATTCAAGCGTGTTAGAATCAACATTCCTCTTTAGATGTCATAGAATAGATCCTCCTATGCCATATTTTGAAAGACCTCAGGTAAAAGAAGAGGTGAACCCAAGTCCTAAAAAGTCTTTAGTCGCCATATTATGAGATAATATCTAAGTCAATACCTCTAAATATAAGGACCCGTGTTATCCTTCAATTTCATGCACCATAGGAAATCCTATTATTGATAAGGCATTCTTAGATTTAGGTGTTAGTGTTAACATTCTCCCATATTCGGCTACCAACAACTTGGAGTAAGAGAGCTAAAACCAACTAGATGTGCCCTACAACTAGTTAATAGATCTCAGAAGATATAGAAGGAAAAGATAGAGCATGTTCTGATTAAGATTGGGGAGTTTATATTTTCATGTTGATTTTATAATCTTGGAAACGCAGCCTATTTCCAATCTTAAGGGTCAGATTCCGATCATTTTAGAAAGAACGTTCTTAGCCACTTTAAATGTTCTGATCAACTATAAAACTGATCAAATAAAGTTATCCTTTAAAAACATGGCTGTAGATATCAACATATTCAATCTAAGGAAATAGCCGAGTGTTCCATCAGATTAACCCATAGAAGTGAACTTCATTCATAGAATATCAAGTGAATAGTTAGAAGAAGAGTGTGAGTTAGATCTTAGTTTATTAGACTTAAGTTTTGAGAAGATCTTTGATGAAGAAATCAAGGTGTTAGAGGAGTTAGAATCAAAACAAGTCTTTAAAAGAAGTACTGAATTAGACACAAGTTTTACTGATCTCAGCTTCGAAAAACTCTTTGCTAATGAACTTAGGTTCCTAGAAGATATGGGACAATTGGCCTATCGTGCCACAACCATGAACCTTGGGTTTGAGAAATTTTTTAAAGAAGAGCTGGTTTTGTTAGACAAACTTTCATTCATGTGAAAATTGAGTTCAAATTTGAAACTAGCTTTCTGATTGATCGGCATCAAAAAATCAAGATGCATGACCTACTACCAACCTACCATCAAATGTTGTAGAAATTATTAAAAACCTCAGAGTGTACGTAATTTAAGCACATCATAGAGTTTATCGCTTCGACTTTTTAAAATTTGAGGTAGAATTTTTAGCAACAATGTAGAAATTGATGTAGAATGTGAGTTTTTATTTTCAATTACTTTTCCTACATCTTTACTCTATGTCTCATAATAATAAAAATAAAAATAATTTTTTCTCTTGTTTGAGAGCTTTTTCTTTCATACAAAAAATATTTAAAAAAGAGAAAGAAAATTTTTGGCTACACCTCATCCTATCCATCTAATTGAAGGTAATTGCAGATTTTATTATATTATCTTTGTTCTAAGATAAACTAATAAATATAAGTACTTTATTTGATATTTGCTTTACTTTTTGTATCATATATTTAGGACAATGCAAAATTTAGATGTGGGGGTGGGGACTAGTCATATTTCCTCTCTATTTTTATCCTTTCTTTTCTTTTCCTTAAAAAATTTTCACTTGTCAACTTGATAAAATTAATTAATAATTGATTTACTTGATAAAACTTTAAAACTTTCTAATTTTTAGTTATCTTTATACTCAAGTTAGCCTTTTATGATAACTCAAAAGAATTTTTAAGAAATAATTTTCAAAGTATTATACTATAGCTCTAACTTAATCCTATTTAAATATATATATATATATATATATATATATATATATATATATATATATATATATATATATATATATATATATATATATATATATATATATATATATATATATATATATATATATATATATATATATATATATATATATATATATATATATATATATATATATAACTTTGAACTTTATTTCATGCTTAACTTAGAGTATATAACAATTTCTCAAGTCATCTTGATCTATTTTATATATATATATATATATATATATATATATATATATATATATATATATATATATATATATATATATATATATATATATATATATATATATATATAGGAAAAATTCCATATTGGTATATATATACATGATAAAATGAGATGGTGAGCTCAAATTCTTATGGTGGGCTAGCCCAATTGGCTACTCAAAATGATGATCGGCACTGTCCATCGTGATTTGCACGCATCATGATCTATATGTAGAAAAAATTATATTATTTTAAAATTTTTAACCATTATTTTAGCTATGTGTTGAAGGGACAACTATTAAGCAGCCTGAAAAATCAACATATCAAACTAGCTTGATTAATATTCTAGAAGACTCTAAGTTATGTGAAAATTTGACCATATACGTTTGATGACGTGTTGAACAAGATGTCCGGTGCCGATCATGAATTTGATGAGCCAATTAGTCTAGCTCACAAGAAGATTTGAGCTCATCATCTCACAATATCATTACTATATATATATATATATGAGGAATATGGAGAAACTTGGTACCAAGTTTCTTAAAAGACTTAGTAGTGAGGTGGACAAATCAGGTCCACACCTCAAGGGAGAAATAGAGAGGAGAGAGAGAGAGGAGAGAAAGATTTTTTAAAAGCTAGACTTGTGGACCAAATTTGTCCACATCACTACCAAGTTCCTTTAAGGAACTTGTTACCAAATTTTCCATTTTTCTCTATATATATATATATATATATATATATAGAGAGAGAGAGAGAGCAAGGTTCTTATAAACATAAGTTGATAGGGAGGAGTGTCCATCAATTTTATATCCATTGATATTGCCTTGAGATCAGTGAAATCAAGATGCACACAAATCTCAAAGTGGGCTTTATATCTTTCCACGGATCCCAAGGCAACATCAATGGATAGAAAAGTTGATGGATGACTATTCCTATCAACTTAAGTTTATAGAAGCCTTGCTATATATATATATATATATATATATATATATATATATATATATATATATATATATACACATAGAGCAAGGTTCCTATAAACTTAAGTTGATAGGGAATAGTATACACCAACTTTTATATCCATTGATGTTGCCTTGGGATCAGGTGAAATCAAGAGATGTACAAATCTGAATGTGGGCTTTATATCTTTCCACGGATCCCAAGGCAACATCAATGGATAGAAAAGTTGATGGATGACTATTCCTATCAACTTAAGTTTATAGAAGCCTTGCTATATATATATATATATATATATATATATATATATATATATATATATATATATATATATATATATATATATATATATATATATATATATATATATATATATACATAAGTTTATAGAAGCCTTGCTATATATATATATATATATATATATATATATATAGAGAGAGAGAGAGAGAGAGAGAGAGAGAGAGAGCTTGCTACAATCCACTTAAGTGGATAGAGCAAGTTGTCCACCTAACTTTTCCTCCCTCCATCTTCTCTTGAGATGTGTAGCATGAACAAATAAAAAAATGAATTCATATCTGTTATGGTCATAACCACTAACCGGTGATTAAGGAGAAAAAGCGAGGCGACGGATAAGCGGCATGCTGTCGGCGACTTCGAGCCTCCGCGCCGACCCGGGCGGCGACGCCTACCGACCCGCCATGGTCAATAGATGACTATCACCATAGCCCGGTAGCGGTCGCGGTCGGCAGTCAACTCTCTCCGCGGATGGCGCGGCGGTGGCGATTCGTCCGCCCGTGATCTTGCTTGAGGCCATTTCCGTCGCTCGTCCCATCCGGACGGCGTGGAAACAACCAGCTATCGCCTTCCGACCGCTAATGCGCTCGGACGGCGGCGGTGCTAGTCGTCCTCAACCCGTCACCCATTATAGCCCGTCCTACCAATTGTCGGCCTTTCCCAGCGAGGATCTAGACCCTCTTATCGGCCCACGTCCTCGGGGCGAGCCGCCTGAGTCGTCCCCTCCGATTGATTACCTCGAAGAGAGCGTCACGAGGCGTCGGCCACGGCCTCGGCTCCCCTTACCTCATCTTGCGTGGCTTCCTCCCCTCAAGCAGCGGTTATCGATTTTCGCGCCCTCGGCGCTCGCATTAAATCGTGGCATTATACTCCCCATCTCTCCACGGTATCTTAAAGGAACTTGTAGCAGGTGGACAATCCGTCCACACCTCGAGGGAGAAATGAGAGGAGAGAGAAAGAGGGAGAGAGAAAGATTTTTTAAAAGCTAGACTTGTGGACCAAATTTGTCCACATCACTACCAAGTTCCTTTAAGGAACTTGTTACCAAGTTTTTCCATTTTTCTCTATATATATATATATATATATATATATATAGAGAGAGAGAGAGAGAGAGAGAGAGCAAGGTTCTATAAACATAAGTTGATAGGGAGGAGTGTCCATCAATTTTATATCCATTGATATTGCCTGAGATCCGTGGAAATCAAGATGCACACAAATCTCAAAGTGGGCTTTATATCTTTCACGGATCCAAGGCAACATCAATGGATAGAAAAGTTGATGGATGACTTATTCCTATCAACTTAAGTTTATGGGCCTTGCTCTATATATATAGATATATATATATATATATATATATATATATATATATATATATACATAGAGCATAGGTTCCTATAAACTTAAGTTGATAGAATAGTATACACCATTTTATATCCATTGATGTTGCCTTGGGATCCGTGAAATCAAGAGATGTACAAATCAATGTGGGCTTTATATCTTTCCACGGATCCCAAGGCAACATCAATGATAGAAAAGACAGTGTATGACTATTCCCTATACATTTAAGTTTATAAAGTTCTTCACTATATATATACATATATATATATATATATATATATATATATATATATATATATATATATATATATATATATATATATATATATATATATATATATATATATAATACACTTAAGTTTATAGAAGCCTTGCTATATATATATATATATATATATATATATATATAGAGAGAGAGAGAGAGAGAGAGAGAGAGGCTTGCTACAATCCACTTAAGTGGATAGAGCAAGTTGTCCACCTAACTTTTCCTCCCTCCATCTTCTCTTGAGATGTGTAGCATGAACAAATAAAAAAATGAATTCATATCTCTTATGGTCATAACCACTAACCATGATTAAGGAGAAAACGAGGCGACGCCACGGATAAGCTTGCATGCAATGAAAATGACTTCGAGCCTCAGGCCGACCACAAGGCGCCGACACTTACCGACCCGCCATGGTCCAATAGATGACTATCACCATAGCCGACGCGAGGCGCGAGTCGCCGTCAAGCGACTCTCCCGCGGATGACGGGGGCGGTGGATTCGGCCGTCCCCCGATTAACCGCTGAGGCCATTTCACGTCGCCGTCTCCATCGGACGGCGTGAGGCAACCAAATACGCTTCCGATAGGCGCTAGTCCGCCGGACGACGAAGGCGGTGCTAGTCGTCCTCCCAACCCGTCACCCATTATAGCCCGTCCTACCAATTGTCGGCCTTTCCCGAGGGCGATGGATCTAGACCCTCTTATCGGCCATTCGGTCCTCGGGGGCGACACAAAGCGCCCGTCGCCCCTCCGATTGATTACCTCGAAGAACGCCCTCGAGAGGGCCGGAAGGAAGCCTGGCCACCCTACCAGCCCCACCTATCTCTATCTTCGTGGCTTCCTCCCCTCAAACGGTTTGGTATACTTCAGCTTCGCCTAATGATCGATTAAATGCGCCGATGTACTCCTTTAACTCCATCTCTCACGGTATTTAAGGCACCTCGGACCCATGCTACTAAGGCCGTCAATCCCATCCATTAATGGCGAATGACCACACTAACCCCAAATTATCCGCAATTTGACACCAGAGACCGACAACCGAAGTGCAGAGATGCCGACCAATCAGCGGCTCACACGGGAGGAGAGGGACGACTCCGTGATGATTTCTTAGCCAACGGAAAGACGAAAATACCCTCGCAACCCTAGGTATAAGTAGCCCGCCAAAGAAACCAAGTAAGCAATCTTTTCGAGTGAATTCCGCTCCATTACATTATCTCCCACTCCATCGACTTGACTGGCCGGAGGAACCATCGAGATCCCAACTCCGCCTCTTCCACAGTCCCTCTTTCAACTGTAGCGAGTCCCTTGATCTGAGTCGTCACGGGCATTAGAGAGAAGGCGGACTCCGGCTCTCTTAAAAGCTAAACTCACTCGAGGTTAGTGAGCGTGATATATACATCAATAGTGGCCTGGCCCACCGTCCTTTCTTCTTCTTGCGGTTATGTCCAGTGACGATGATCTTCCGGTCGGGAACCTACTTGTGGGCTATGTCACTCAAGCCCAACCTGTGATCCACCGAAGATCACCCGCATGCAAGCAACCATGCAAACCAGCTCAAAGCTTTTGGCGGATGACTCTTCACCACGCCTCGCTCTCACGCGACAAAGAAGCAACAATGGCGGATCGGATTTCCGGCCCAGCTCGCCATTCCACCGCTGAGGCGACCGCCGCCGTCATGAGCAAATTCCGCTCCCTGAACTCCTCATATTGACAAGTCATGGCGAGACCGCTAAGAGCGCCGTCTCACCCTGCAGAGGCAGTGACCTGATGCCAATGCTGGCGCCCCCTTTGCCTTCGACCACCGCGATGAAAGCCCTTCTTCCAAAAGGCGGGCCACGTGACACCCTCAAGACCTCATGCCGCCAGCGGCAAAGACTATCCCAACCGCCCACCAACGCCATCGGTGACTACAATCAAGTGTACCATGCGACCCTTATCTGAGGGGAACACCCCCTTCACCGACTCCATCATGAGAGCCCGGCGAGAAGTTCAAGATGCCGACGATGGACAAGTACGGGGGTGATAGAGACCCGGCCGAGCATGTACAAGACTACCACAACACCATGATCATGATGCAAGCATCGAGCGACCATCCGTCAGCCGCTTCCCTCACACCTTGATAGGGAGCGCCAAGCTTTGGTGGAATTCATTGGAGAAGAAATCCATTGGTAGCTTCGGAGAACTGCGCCGGCAGTTCATCCACCATTTCTTGGCCAACGCCAAGCCCAAACTACCCTCCAGTGTGCTCATCCAGACCAAACAAGAGCCAGGCGAGAGCCTCAGAGCCTACATCAAAAGATTCCAGGTGAAGAGACTAGAGGTCGAAGACCAAGGAAGCAAAGTCGCTATGGCGCTCCGTGGCTGGTCAGCAACCCGAGACTCATTCAAAGCCTCAACAAGAAGCCCATCAGAGTTACGAGCACCATGTCCAGCCCACGCTACATGAACATGGAAGAAGCAAAAGCATACAAGATCGCCACAATGTCGAGTCCAACAAGGCGCACCAAGCTATTTTGTAACCACTCGCCAGCTAAGTTTACATCTCATCATCCTCCTCACCACCACTTATGCCGCCCTCGCGCTCTCCGGCCGCCCCCTGCACTTCTAAAGAAGAGCCCAGACATCCCAAGGAATCCTCCTCCTAAGAACAACACCTAACGGCGATTTGATAGGAGGGAGGAGAAGAGCAGATGCCCTCCGGTGTTCACAGTCCTCACACTCCCTTTCGGGGCCCTGGACAAGGCCCAGAGGGAGGGGCCTTCCACAAGCCCCCACATGAGGAGAGACCCAAGCAAGAGAGATCCACGGCGATTCTGGCGATACCACCGAGATCACGGTCACGACACCAGAGCACTGCGGTTCTCCGTGAAAGACATTGAAGACCTCATTCAGAGAGGTTTCTTGAAGAACTTGATCCATCGGGAGCGACCCCAAAGAGACAACCACCGACCTCGGCTCGATCTCCCCCCCCACCTAGCTTGGAGCACGTGAAGGAAGGGACAAGGAGTCGGGGTAATCAATACCATCACGAGGTCCTACCTTGGGAGGGAATCCAATAACGCTCGAAAGAGGTATGCCAAGCATGCTTTACGTGAACAAATGACAAGAAGCGTATACGATGTATCCATCTCTTCATGAGGCCGACTTGGATGGAGTCGAACGCCCCATGACGCACTTATCACATATCACGATATCTACGGCTTTAAGGTGAAGAGGATCATGATCGACACCGAGCTCTGTCGACATATTGTTTTTGGACGCGTTCAACCGTATGGGTATTGACAGGTCCAAACTCCAGCCGTCTCTGGGTCCCCTGATTGGTTTCACAGGACATTCTCGGCTTAGGGACAGATCACCCTTCCCCGATCAAGGCAACCCTCGTATTGTCGACCGTGGACGCCCAATTTGTAGTAATGGACATCAAGTCGGCAAGATAATGTCATCTTGGGTCGAACGCTCTCCACCACTTATGCAGCCATCCCGCCCACCTATCATCAGATGATCAAATTCCGACATCAAGAGGGTGGGGATAGTCCGGGATGCAACGAAGGAAGCCCGAGCCCTACTTCCACCAAGGGAAAAGGAGTCGCGACTGCCCATCGAGAAGACTACTCTGGCTTGAAGAGAAGAAGGAGCGAGGACGACTCCAGCTGAGGACCTCCATGAGATCCCCATCACCACAAGGGCTGCAGAGGACGCCAGATAGGTCCAACCTCGGAACCATTACGCAGGTGCGATAATTGCTTTTCTTTTATCTAATCTTGATGTGTTTGCTTGGAGTCCGAAGACATACGCCGCATTTCACCGACGCCATTTGCCACGTAGCCTCGGCCGAATCGGCCACGCCGCCGCCTCGACGAAGAAGAGGCACTGGGGCCCGCGCCAAAAAGCGGCAGCAGAAGAGGTCGAAGCGTTCGAGAGCCGACTTCATTCGGGAGGTCCAATATCCCGAATGGTTGTCCAACGCCGCCCTAGTGAAGAAGTCTAGCGGCAAATGGAGGACGTGGCCGACTTCCACCGACTCAAAAGCATGCCCTAAGGACGCTTACCTCTTCCCCGCATCGATCGCTTAGTCGACGAAAGCGGGACATTAATTGTGAGCTTCTTGGACGCTTTCTCGTGTTACAACCGATCCGCATGGCGGAGCATGATCAAGAGAAAACATCCTTTGTCACCGACGGCACCTTTGCTACAAAGTAATGCCTTTTGGTCTCAAGAACTAGAGCTACCTATCGAGGCTGGTCAACAAGATCTTTAAGCCCCACCGTCGCGAATGTGGAAGCCTATGACGCATATCTTGGTGAAGTCGAGGCTTGAACTGCCCACATCAATTTGAAGAAACCTTCGCCACCCTCCTCGCTACCGTATGAAGCTCAATCCCACCAAATGTGCTTTTGGGGGTACAATCGGAAAATTTCGATTTATGATCACCCAAAGGGGAATTGAAATCAACCCGAGAAGATAGAAGCTATTGAGCGACTCCCCAGCAGCGCACCATGAAGGATATCCGTGGCTCAACGGGAAGATAGCCTTTAGGGCTTCCCTTCCAAGTCACGAGAAGCCTCCCTTTCTTCAAGATACTCGTGAGGGGCCAAAGATCCCAAGAAGAAACCGAGGGACCGGGAGGCCGCTGCCGCCTTCAGAGAGCTCAAGGTCTATCCGAGCACCAAGCCGCTCCTAAGCCAACCACCAAGGGAAACCCTATACCGTGATTTGGCCGCCTCGCCAAGCCGTGAGCTCGGCGCCGGGAGGAAGACCACATCTAGAAGCCTGGTCTATTATGTCACCGGATCTTAAGAGCGGGGAACTCAACTACCCCCGGTCGAAAGCATCCTTCGCCTCATCACCACCTCAGACTTCGTCCCTACTTTAAGCACACCTATCGCCGCATCGGACGAGCCTCTCGATGAAGAAATCCTAGGGAGCCCCACCACATGGGAGAATGATCGCATGGTCGACCGAACTCGCTGAATATGACGTGCAGTTCGAACCCAGAACCACCATAAAGGCACAAGCATTGGCCGACTTCCTCATAGAATCCACCTCGCCAGATGGCGAACCAGATGACCCGCCCCTCGCTAAACTCTAAGGGGCCGGGCAAATGCGACACCTCCCCATGTTCCGAAGTCGAGACGGCTCTCAAGTCGCCTCTTGGTGGGAATTGAAAGTGGATGGATCCTCAAATGAAATAGGAAGGGCCGCATCGCCTTTAGCCCCGGCGGGGAGCAACACGAGCGCCCATCGCCTTCAAGCTACCAACAATGAGGCCGAATACAGCCTCATCGTTACCAGCGGTCGCCTCGGGCGCCAGCTGCCGAGCTCGATGGTGTTGGCCGACTCTCAACCGGTCGCTCATCAAGTTAACGCAAATACGCTGCCAATAAGAGAGGATGGCTCAAGACGAAGATTGTCAAGGACTCCGTTCTCGCCGCTAACTTCAAAATTGTCCAGTCCTCAGTCCGCAACGCCTCGAAAGGATGCCTTGTCGGCTCGCATCAACGGCTCCTTGAGTAGCTCCGGACCCATCTCGCCGACACACTCCCCGCATCCCAAGATCGCGGACCCGCCCTAAGACGCCATGCAAACAGTGCTCCCCATGAATCCCGCTGGATAGACCCTATCATCCAGCTTTGGTGGCCGCTTTTACCCACCGGCCCTACCGGCAAAGAGTTTGCAGAGAGCCTCCGCCGCTACCTCATGATTGATCGCCACCTTTTACCGGACGCCCTATCTAGTCACGGAGGCCCTATTCTGCGGCTCGACCCGGTCGGCCGGATTATGTTTTGAAGGAAATCCATGAAGGCACTCGCGAACCATCCGGGCTGAGAACTCACCCGTAAGATCATACGCCAGTGGATACTATTGGTCGACCATCGTGGCCACGCACGTCCCTTCATAGTAATCAAAAATTGCTAAAGAACCCCAAATATGACTAAATTATGAGAAGATCGAAGGACAACGCCGTCGAAATCTCAAGAAGTCAAGATATGGGAAGATTGTGTCTCGCTACTAGCGAGACACTTGTTTGTGCCTCGCTATAAGCAGACATACCATTGTGTCTCGCTACTAGCGAGACACTTGTTTGTGCCTCGCCACGAAGCAGACACTTGTTGGTGCCTCGCTACAAGCGAGACACTTGGTTGTGCCTCGCCACCAGCCGAGACACTTGTTTGTGCCTCGCCACCAGCGGTGATTGATTCTTGTTCGAGGCGCAGACACCGTAATATTAGAAATGAGCTCTTGAAGGGTCTAAATCAATGCTGGTGGGGCCCAATTGACTTTATCAACGTAAAGAGACGCTCATCTACTTCAATGGGCGGTTGCACGAAAATACGCCCACTAGGCGTGATTTTAGGGCATTTAATCGCGCCTAAAAAGGTGGAAACCGCTACAAAGAGCTGGATGATGACCTCGCCACCGGCCGAAAATTTCATATCGCCGCCGCTAGCTAGGTGCGCCTATAACCGCCGCCAAGCATGGTGGGTAGTTTACGAGGCGTACTCGAGCCTAGCCAACCGCAAATGTGGAGCACTTATGACACCGGGTGTTTCTTCAGAGGGCACGCTTTCCAAAGACTATAAATACCCTCCTACGCCCACTTGTGGGTCGGGCCATCGAAGGGGCAATCGAGATCCAAGCTTCCGGAGTTCAAGAACACAATCCACACGGAGATTCCTCGAAGCTTAAGCTTTGACTTATTCTTGAGAAGAGTAGATATCTTACTTTGCTAAGATATTTCTTTGAAGTTCTTGTTTCCTTTGCTAAGCATCAACTAAACCGTCGATTCGACGATCGCCGCCGGGTGGTCCATGGATTACGCTGGCCCCAGATGCAAAGTCCCATGAAAACAGGAGATCTACACTTGTAGCATCTTTTGTTCGAGTTTGTGAGAGAGTTATTTAAATTTCTTTGTAGCGAGAACCAAAAGTGTAATTTTCTCAAGTTTTACAAATGGAATCAACTTTCGACCCAAACACGATGGCTTAATTAAAGGGAGCCAAGCGGTCGAAGTCCGAGATCGTTGTGTCACAAGCCTTGTAATATCGTCAATTCTCATGGTCGATGGATCGATTACTTCTTCGATCAAGCCAAGTTCGAAGAATATCTCCTCTTCCTCATCGAGTCCTCCTCACCCCGCAAACATCGGAGGATATCATCTCCTAAGAGGGAGGTTCGTTCTGTTGAGATGCGCAACGATTCTCGTTCGATTGCGACAGAGGCGATTT
The DNA here is from genome assembly GCA_012295165.1 of Asparagus setaceus. NCBI lineage: Eukaryota > Viridiplantae > Streptophyta > Magnoliopsida > Asparagales > Asparagaceae > Asparagus > Asparagus setaceus. Next base: position 10,408,200 of record CM022703.1, read on the forward strand.
CCCCTCTCAACAACACCCCGGTGGATCTCAAAGCCTGAGCTCGCTGCTGACTCCTTCGAAGAAGGAGTCATTCAACAAGATCTCAACCGCTCTGACGAAGAGGGCTCGTCAGAGACGACGTCAAAAGATGGCTCGTCAATTAGCCAAGGCCCTGGAGTCGACGGATGGAGTTCATTATCAGGCGAACTCGTATAATCACAGGCATCAACAAACTGCAACCTCTCAACCCGTCAGCACTCCTGACAAGGAAGAATGGGTTCTTGTCAAAAGGACTCGATTAACAAGGAAGGAGCGCGCACAAAAGCGCCGTGCACGTGTTGCTCGTGCACGTACCGTTGTTCGCAAGGCACAGGAGTCGAAATCAACCAAGGAATCGACCCAAAATCATAAAATTTGGGTCCCAAATCGACATCAAAATCGCTCAAGAGTCCGCTTGAAAACAGCTTCACCGAGACATGAAATGCTTCGCTAGCGAAGATAGCTCGAAGCCGCCAGCTAGCGAGACAGCTTTAAGCCGCCGCCAACAGCGGTGGCAAGTAACCGCCTTTGCGCCAACGATTAAAGCCAACGCCAACAACAGGCGATCCTCCATGCCTAATTAAAAATTGACTTTTCCTTCCACTTCTCCTACCGAGGTATCAACCATTATGTCCGAAATCCATCAACCGAGAAGCCTTTAACTTCTGTGTTTAGCCTTGGTCCACCATCGGAGAACTAAAGCCAAAACACCAATAATGGAACGCTTGGGTCACCCGATTCATAAACAACGACAGTTGGGGCAGTACCCAAATTCCAAATGATTTTCGAAATGTGCCGAGTCATCCGGACGATCTCAAACCGGAAGAGTTCCCGCGCCTCGCTTGAGTATCCCTAAGGGGTCCGCAGTTACGATAATGACAAAACGAAGCGTGTGATTCGCAAAGTCACCAAAGGTGATCAAACGCTTGTTATTCATGCGTAAGCAACTTCCAATAGTCGATTCCCCAAAGAAGACTTGTCCTCCGGTGAGGAACCAAGTTACATCCGGGGGTGGAAATGTTATTTGCAATAACTCACACCAACCACATCATCGTCAGTGGCAACACCTAAAGAGGACGATCGACGAAATAGATTGTTCTTGCTCATGTGCAAAATTGATTAAGACGTTGTTATCGTGATGCCTGCTCGAAATGAACGCCACCCAAAGAGCTTCAAGATTCGAACGGCTTCCCCGCCGCCAAGATTCAAGCCACAAGCCAGACGACATCGAAGAAGAAAGAGATCATCCATCCAATTTGATGAGTTTCCGGTGACTATCAACATGGTGAACAAAGGAAAGGACCGGCGACGGATGCGATCCCGACTTCACCGGAGGAAAGATTGGGTCTCGATTTCAAAGAATGTCTCGTTACATTACGAAGCCACGCGACGCATTGACTATAGAAGAATGCATGAAGGAGAATCATCCGAAGATAAAATTTCCGACGCCTGCTCGGCAATAGCTTCAGACGATACTGTTTCAAGTATGAGTCATCATCATAGGAGGCTTTTACCATTACTCCCGATGTCACGGCTCAAATGTTACAAGAAGCCTTAGCCAAGCAAAGAGAAGAGCTTAAGGTCGAAATGAGAACAGAGATGGAGCTAGCCATGCAACAGATGAGGGAGTTGCAAACCCATACGGTTGCACAACTTGGATCCATCAACACTCAATCCACCAACAAGGTGGAGTTACCCACCATAATGCCCATAATGTCGAAGACAAATGATTCGGAGATTGATGAACACATTTACCGATCAACCTCCAAAGAAAGTCGATCCGATGCTCAAGGTGGAAATGGTCCAATTCTTCCTATTAGAAGTAATCCAAAACAGGAGGAGGATGATGGCGAAAGGATGAAAGAGCTTGAAGATAAAATCAATGCTTTGATGTCCCATCAGAAGTCAAAAGGACGGCATCCCGTGTCCGTATCCTAGAGAGGATTCAATTTTACCCGCCAAAATTCAATTTGATCAACTTCACGCCATTTGGCCGGAGAGGGTCACACACACTGATTTACTTCAAATCACATTTGGGGGTGATCTCGAAATGAGCCTTTGATGATTCGGTCATTCGTTGGTACCCTCGGGTCGCCGATTGGTATCGAAGACTCAAGGCCGGTAGCATCAACTGTTGGAATGATATGGAAAGCTTGTTCCTCAGCAACTTCTTCGATGACGACACCGAAGTCTCGATTGGAACCCTCTTGGATGAAAAGCAGAAGAATGGGAGACAATTGACACTTTCGTTAAGCGCTTCCGCAATAAGGCCATAAACTGCAAAGATCCAATCACCGAGAATTCATATTTGTGACGCAGCCACAATAATCTCTCCATTGATCGTTGGAAGTCCGGGTCGCCCCACCAACTACATGGAAAGATCTCAAATACGAGAACAAGCCGAACGTTTCCTCAAAAGGAAGAAAGCCAAAGAGGCGAAAAGATGGTGACCCTCGAAGTAAATTTTTCCTCTTGTAATAGAGGAAAGGCATCTCGGATCTTGTTAGTCAAACGTCAAGAACAACCCATCGCCCAAAAGCTTCTAAATTCCATGACACATACTCTTCAGAGATGAAGAAGTTCGATCATCTTCAAACACCTCCTTGATAACAACAAAATCAAGTTGCCTCCATTATAAATCGAGGAGGCCGACAAGACTGACTCTAAATACGTGGCGTACTACGAGGATCCTCCATCCTACTAAGGATTGTTTAGCTCTCAAGGCCATCATCCAAGCCTTGGTCGGCCGCCTTAACGAAATAAGTTGAATGACACCATCCTCCGATGAGTACAAGAGGTTAAACCGCTTCTTCTTCTTACTCCAATAGGAATATGAGTATAAACTATTCTAAATGAATGCGACCTAGTTTTGCAAAAGGGGGTGGATAATCCATGAGCGAGGTCCACTTTCGGGTTGAGCGATCAAACCTTCCGGCAGTTAGGATTGTCTCAAAAATTCCTATCTGGTCAAACCTTCCCTCTGGTTAGGACCACGGTCAAAATCCTCTCGATTCCTTTTATGAGCGAGAGGTCCACTTCAGTTGAGCGATCAAACCTTCAGGCGGTTAGGATTGTCTCAAAAATTCCTATCTGGTCAAACCTTCCTACGGTTAGGACCACAATCAAAATCCCTCGATTCTTTTTATGAACAAGGGACCACTTCGAGTTGAGTGATCAAACCTTAGGCAGTTAGGATTGTCTCAAAAATTCCTATCATGGTCAAACCTTCCTACTGTTAGGACCATGGTCAAAATCCTTCTCGATTCCTTTTATGAATGAGAGGTCTACTCGATAACGGGTTCGTTTTAGCCCCAAGAGAAAACACAAGCGGGTTCGTTTTAAGCCCCAACACAAGCGGGTTCGTTTTAGCCCCAAGAGAAAACACAACGGGTTCGAGCTACCAAGAGAAAACACATTACAGTTCGCTGCCCCAAGAGAAAACACAACGGTTCGCTTTCCCAAGAGAAAACACAACGATAGTTTTCCAAGAGAAGACACAATTCCAAAGCTGTCACCGACGCTCACGAGGCTCAAGGCGGTATATTCAAAACAAATCGGTTCCATATTCTATATAGAAGCTTTCACGGAAATCGATGTTGAGAAAACGAGGCAGCCGCTTTTTCTCGAATGATTCTCAAGACATCTCAATTACAACCCAAGTGGTGACCTTCAAGATGAAGATGATTAGTCCAAAATCGACTTGACATTTCAACCAATTCAAATACAAATGCAGCAGTTATTGAACTCGAGAACATGGATAGCGACATGGCGTACCGAGGTTTGGCTGAAGCAAAACGGGCCTCTTCTACAAAGTTCCAGCGTTGAGCGAAGCAAGCATCTTATCAAAGTATTCGGACCCTTCGATAAAATCTGGGAGTTTGAAAACTTTGGAGGGTATCTGTAGGCATCAAAATTGTGAAGAACCCAAAATATGACTAAATTATGAGAAGATCGAAGGACAACGTCGTCGAAATCTCAAAAGTCGACATATGGGAAGATTGTGTCTGCTTCTGATCGAGAGACACTTGTTGTGCCTCGCTATAAGTGAGACACTTCGGCAATGTCGCTACTAGCGGGACACTTGTTTAAACCTCGCCCGAGAGAGACACTTGTTGGTGCCTCGCTACAAGCGAGACACTTGGTTGTGCCTCGCCACGAAGCGAGACACTTGTTGTGCCTCGCCACGGGCGAGACACTTACTTGTCTCGCCAAAGGCGAACACCGAATATTAGAAATGAGCTCTTGAAGGGTCTAAATCAATGTGGTGGGGCCCAATTGACTTTATCAGCGTAAAGAGCGTTCATCTACTTCAATGGGCGGTTACACGCTGAAAATACCACTAGGCGGATTTTAGGGCATTTAATCGTGCCTAAAAAAGCAGTTCACGGCCAGTTGGGCGATGTGACTGCCGCCGGTCGGCGAGGCAGCATCTTTCGCCAGCTGGCGGCGACCTATACCGCCGGGTTAGCGAGGCAGCTTGGCCTGGCTACTCGAGCTACCGCTGCAAATGTGGAGCACTTATGACGGGTGTTTCTTGGAGGCACGTTTCCCAAAGACTATAAATACCCTCCTCGTCCACTTGGGCGGGGGTCGGCCATCGAAAGGGCAATCGAGATCCAAGCTTCAGAGTTCAAGAACACGATCCACACGGAGATTCCTCGAGTTTAAGCTTTGACTTATTCTTGAGAAGAGTAGATATCTTACTTTGCTAAGATATTTCTTTGAAGTTCTTGTTTCCTTTGCGAAGCATCAACTAAACCCGTCGATTCGGCGATCGTTGCTTTCGGTGGTCCACGGATCGTGTCCCGAGGCAAAGTCCCACGAAAACGAGATCTACACTTGTAGCATCTTTTGTTCGAGTTTGTGAGAGTTATTTAAATTTCTTTTTAGCGAGAACCAAAAGTGTAATTTTCTCAAGTTTTACAAATGGAATCAACTTTGAGCCCAAACAATCTCCAAGTGCAAGAAGTGTCGCTCTTGAGAGATTCCCGAGCCGTCACGCAGGCTAACTTCCATCTTCAGCCCCTTCCTTTAAGCCCAATGGGATATATCTGGGGCGCTCCCCTTGCCGGTATAGTTCACGATAGTCGCCATCGACTACTTCACCAAATGGATCGGCCGAGCCTTTGGCGAAGATCGGGGAAAGCAACATCACCAGCTTTGCTTGGAAGTCGATCGTATGTCGGTTCGGCGTCCCCCTCTCATTCATCACCGACAACGGCACTCAGTTCAGCAGCGGAGGATTCCAAGACTTTTGTGAAGAATGGGGATCAAGCTCAAGTTAAGCCGGTAGCCCACCCCAAGTGCAATGGGGCTGGCGGCGTATAATCATCCTCCAAGCTCTGAGAAGAAGAAGTCGACCAGCGTCGGCAATGGGTCGAAGAACTACGAGCATCTGTGGTCATACGGGACGACCCACAAGAGTTCAACGGAGAAACCCGTTCATGCTAACCTACGGAGGCGGTAACCCAGTGGAGGTCGACATGCCCACCATCCGACTCCAACATTTCAGCGAGGAGGTGAATTCGATGGACGAGGACACAGCGGACTGGTGGGCCGAGATCGGGCCGCTCACGCGAACAAGTCGTCAATCAACCGGATCGCCCGATACTACAGCAAAATCCGCCGAAGGTTCCAATTCGACCTAGTCTTTGAGGAAGCGACCTTCGACAAGGACACCAGCGTGCAAGTTGGTGCCCAATTGGGAGGGGCCCTACACCGTCCTTGAAGAACCAGCCGGAACATACCGGCTTCGAAGTCCCGATGGGAGAATCCTACAACACCCCTGGAACATAGAGCACCTCGAAGTTTTTTCAATAATTTAATATTGTAAATTCGGTTCATTCCCTCCCAATACAATTCGATTACTCGCCTAATTATTGTTGTTTGTCATAAATTATGCAAGAAATCCAAATTACCGATTCGGCCGAATCAGCATGAGACCAACCCCTCGCTGGCGTGGCTGACCCACGGTGGCTACTCGAATCGAGGAAAACCGACCCGCGACCGAGTCGAGGGCAATTTTCTAGTCGAGTCGGGTCAGTGATCTGTCCAGCTAAGTAGAGTCAAGAAACCCTTCGCTAAACCGGAGTCAAGAAACTCTTCTCGTTTAGTGAGTCAAGAACTCTTCTCGCTTGAGTGTGACGGGTGATCTTACATTCCACTAAGGAAGCGAGCCCTACAAGCCCGGTAATCGGATTATCCTTCCTCGATAAGTAGAATGAGGCCTGCGCTCGCTCACTAACCCAAAGAAGTAAGACCTAGAAGCCACGTAAGTCCTAGGCACCCGACCTGCGCGGTCGTCCTCCCGCAGTCGTCGCTCCCCGGGGAGCCGACTCGAGGGCTTGCTCTTGCCTCAAAGCGGATCGGCTTTGAGTAAGACCTAGGCGCCGCGTAAGTCCTGGCACCCGACCTCTGGCGGTGGGTCCTCCCGCAGTCGTTGCTCCCGGGAGCCGACTGAGCTTGCTCTTTGCCTCAAAGCAGTCGGCTTTAGAAGTAAGACCCTAGGCCGCGTAAGTCCTAGGCACCCGACCTCTGCGGTCATCCTCCCGCGAGTCGTGGCTCCCACGGGGAGCCGGCTCGAGCTTGCTCTTTGCCTCAAAGCGAGATCGGCTTTGAGAAGTAAGACCTAGAAGCCACGTAAGTTCTAGGCACCCGACCTGCGGTCGTCCTCCGCGAGTAAGTGGCTCCCGGGGCCGACTTCGAGGCTTGCTCTTGCCTCAAAGCGGAGATCGGCTTTGCCAGTAACCTAGAGCCACGTAAGTCCTAGGCACCCGACCTACTCGGTGCGTCCTCGGAGTCGTTGCTCCCACGGGGGCCACTTCGAGCTTGCTCTTTGCCTTAAAGCGGTCGGCCACGCGAAAAGACCTAGGCGCCACGTAAGTCCTAGGCACCCGACCTACGCGGTCGCCCTCCATGGAGTCGTCGCTCCCAAGGGAACCGACTCAGGCTGGCTCCACACCCCAGAATGAAGATCAGCCTTGCCAAAAGAATCACAAACGAAGATCCGAACGTAAGGCGGGCCTTACGCGACCGACTTGCGGGCCGAAGGTGGACCCAAATGCCCCCAGCGTGCAAACGGACCAATGTGGTAGACCAAGCCTCACAGGGGCCGACCCGTCTTCAATCTACTTATTATGATTCATTGTAAGCCCCACAGGGGCCGACCCGTTTTCGGTCTACTTATTATGATTCATTGTAAGCCCCACAGGGGCCGACCCGTCTTCAATCTACTTATTATGATTCATTGTAAGCCGAGGGCGGCCGATTTCGGTCTACTTATTATGATTCATTGTAAGCCCGGGGGGCGACCGTCTTCAATCTACTTATTATGATTCATTGTAAGTCCCACGGGGCCGTAATCTGCGGTCTACTTATTATGATTCATTGTAAGCCCACGTGCCACCCATTTTCGCCTCGCTATTATGTTCATTGTAAGCCCCACGGGGCCGACTTGCTTCGATCTACTTATTATGTTCATTGTGTAACCCCAGGCCCCTTCGTCTTCGATCTACTTATTATGTTCATTGTAACCCCAGGGCCGACTCGTCTTCGATCTACTTACTATATTATAGTCGCTAGGCCGAATTCTCGCTTCACCACACAAAAAAGAGGGAAGGTCGCGCTCTATAACTTCGGCCGGACGACCCAGTCGCTCGCCATTTTGAAGCCGCCGGAGTTCTCTGCTCGCCCGCATTCTCTCACCGACGCTTTAAGTCCCGCAATGACTTGATCCTTAACCTCCGTTGATCGCCGCTACCATCGAGCCGGCTTAATCGATCGAAAGTTCCTTGATAACTCGTCAAGATCCTCGTTAGAGCCGGCCTCGGAAGATAGATGCTACTTTCGCCTTTCATAGGCTTGGTGGCTCCGACGCAAAGACCAAAAGCTCTTCCTCCACTAAACAACCCTGGTCAAGTAACTCAGCAGGATGATGTGCGCCGACATCGGAATCACCTTCAAAATCTCCGTCCACGGCAAAGTTGAATCGCTCGCTTTCCTTGTACATAACTCGAATTTTACCGATGAGCGAGCATCCATATACCACGCCGGCCTATACCGATGCTCCACATCGCTCTCCGCCATAACGGCCATGGGTGAGAGAGTCCCCATCATCAGCCACTCATTTTGTTCCAGCCCCACCCTCAACCGATGGCCATTGGAACAAAACTTGTTCTCGCCACCGGCCGTTCTTTTTCGCTTGTGAGGAGCTTCTGGTCGACTCGCCCCGACTCCCTCGCATCACTCCCACGGATACCACTTCACCGAGTCTCCCCGGATAGCTTCGGGGTCCACACTGTGACTCGGCCGACCTCGCCGATGGTCGATCGTCTCCTCCTCCGATTCTAATAACTTCCTATCGGTGCTCCACTTCTCTCCCCGCCTAGCACCCCGAGGGCCATGGTGCTGGTCTTTCGCTGAGTCCTCTAGTAATTGTCCGGCTTAATGGCAGCTGCTTTCGCTATTCCCTGCATGCCGCCCCCATGTTGGCCTTTCCATCAGCGACCCTCCAAAGGCGACTCGCTTCGCTGCTTTGGCCGGAGCTAACCCCTCTTCGGTTCCTCCAAACTCTCATCCGGCGGATCAGCCTCAACGCTCTCCCAATTCCCGAAAGTCACGTTATGAGCCCTCGCCATCGGAAGGGCCGAGGGGTGGAAGAAATCCCATGGAGCCGCAAGACCGATCGCCGTCAGCGCCCATCGCGGCGTGGCCCTGTATTGGAGGATCTGCCCCATTCCGACGGTGCTCGGCCGACAAAGGTTTAGGCCTCGTGGTTTCTTCTAATCTCGGCCAAGACGCGACACCTAAGTTCGAAGTCGCCCCGTGACCCAAACGAACCTATCTTTCCACCCTTTGATCGACTTGGGCAAATCAAGGACGACCTTGAATTCTCCACATCCAAGATAGTAATGAGGCGTCTTCGACCGTAATGCCGACCAAGTGGCTCAAAGACGCCATCGCTTATCGAATCGAGAGCCGACAGATGACGGTGAAGCCACCAATATGGCTATCGAGTTTGGCGCCATTTGTACCGAGACACACCTAGCTCATAACTTTTTTAGAAAGGTGCAGCTGTAGCCGAAGGCCGCACTCAAGTGCTTGAGATACGAGGAGCCCTCTGTTCGCCATGGTCATTACACCGATGATTTCACGAGCCTCCAACTTGTAACCCCGAATGTCAAACTTCAAGCGCAAAGACTTCATCTCACTGAAAACCTTCGAACGAACTCGCCAAGCTGCTTATGATCGGAATCCATAACAGACCAGACGCTCGCCAGAGAATCGCTGGATTTGCGGTCGAAGAGGAAAGCGGATGCCTCTCCACTCACCACTCCGCATTTATATGGTGGAGCCCACGACACCACACCTTTGGCGATCAACGGAGGAGATTGAAACCCCACTCCCCGGCCGCCGAGATGAAAAGCAACCCTACCTATTCCTGAGGGCCCCACTTCCACTCGAAGGCGAACGCCAATGGCTGTGAACCGCCGCCGACATCACCACGCCCCATCGATGAAACGTTCAACCCCTCGAAACCTCTCCTATCCGAGGTCGATATTCATTTCACTTGGACTCGTTTCTAACCGACTCCAAGCGAAAGGCCAACTGTTATGGTCATAACCACTAACCAGGATTAAGGAGAAAAAACGAAACCGACGGATAAACGCTTTGTCCATCACCAAAAACGGACTCGAGCCCGCGCCACCCACAAGGCGGCCGACACTTACCGACCCGCCATGGTCCAATAGATGACTATCACCATAGCCGACGCGAGAGGCGCGCGAAGTCGGCCCACATCGACTCTCCCGCGACGACGCGCGAAGGCGGTGACGGTCTCTTCCGCCATAATCGCCGAGGCCATTTCACGCCTTCGTCCCATCGGACGACGTGGAGGCAACCAACTATCGCCCGACCGCTATTCCGCCGGACGACGCCGAAGGCGCTAGTCGCCCTCCCAACCCGCCACCCGTTATTGCCCCCGCCCTACCAATTGCTCCTTTCCCAACGGGCGGCGGATCTAGACCCTCTTATCGCCACCCGCCTCGGGACGACACAAAGCGCCCTGGTCGTCCCTCCGCTTGATTACCTCGAAGAACGCCGAGAGGCCGAAGTCGGCCACCCGCCTCGGCCCCACCTACCTCATTCGTGGCTTCCTCCCCTCAAATGAGCGGTTTCAGATTTCAGCCCATCAAGATCGTGATTAAATGCCGATGCCTCTTAACTCCCCATCTCTCACGGTATTTAAGGCACCTCGACCCATGTACACAGCGCCGTCAATCCCATCCCATTAATGGCGATAGACCACACTAACCCTCAAATTACCCGCATTTGACACTCAGACCGACCACCGTAGTAGCATGAGAGATGCTCGCCAATCACCGGCTCACACGTGGAGGAGAGGGTGACTCGGCGATGATTTCTTAGCCAACTAAAGACGAAAATACCCCAGAACCCTAGGTAAGTAGCCACGCGAACAAGAAACCAAGTAAGCAATCTTTTTCGAAAGTGAATTCTCGCCCATTACATTATCTCCACTCTATGACTTGACCGGCTTGAGGAACCATCGGAGATCCCTAACTCCGCCCTTCTTCCAGTGTCCCTCTTTCCACAGAAGCAGTCCCTTGATCGAGTCGGCCGCTGGCTTTAGGAGAGAAGACTCCGCTCTCTTAAAAGCTAAACTCACTCGAGGTTAGTGACCTGATTATACATCAACAATATCTGCATGGATCCCTAGGAAAATGGAGGGAGGAAAAGTTGGTGGACAACTTTCCTTATCCACTTAAGTGGATTAAAGTTCTTCTATATATATATATATATATATATATATATATATATATATATATATATATATATATATATATATATATATATATATATATATATATATATATATATATATGAAAAATGTGATGCGGTGCTTGTAGATTGGTAGGGCAGATCAATCACATCCACTCCTCAAACGGACCACAAGATACGTGGGTTGAGGGATGTGATTGGACACCTCACTACCAAGATCAAACTTACTATTATTGATTGATAATTGTTGAGGATCGAGAATGTTATTTACTATTAAATAACTTTTGGTTAGACTATAAGATATTGATAATTATTATTATAATATTTGTTTTAGTTTTTTATTTTTTAATTATTATTATAGTATAAGTCTAAAAAACTTTTCACATTGTCCTTCCTTTTTGCTCCCGAGATCCCTTTCCCACATCTCTCAATTTTATTGTTTAATAAATTATGAATTAATACAATCTTTACTTTTAAATTTATTATATAATTATAATATTCTAGAAAAAAATATCGTGAAATGACTAAGAGGAGATGATATTTGATCCGATGGCATGGTCTAATGATAGTGATGACTATAGTAGGAAAGAAGTAAAGAAAAAAAAGAAATATAAAAATAAAATAAATAGGAGTTCTAGTTTTTACCACCTAGCTCCAAGCTAAAACTTAGGATAATTTGAGAGACTAGAACTCTCATTTTTATATAGAAAATAAAAAAAGTGGAACAATTTTATACAATTATCTCAATTCTAGTTTTGTTAGAGTTCTAGTTCACTAACACTATATAATTTTGTTCTAGTTTTAGTTCTAGTTGACTAACACTATAAAATTTTATCCCACAAATTATCCTAGTTCTAGTTTTGAGTTCTATTGACTACCCCTCGAGAACTTACTAAGAAAAATATTCATTAGCTTATAGATTATAAATAAGTCGAAAGGTGCCAATAAAAATAGGTGGAATTTTTTATTTCGATGCTATACTGAGAAAAATATTCGGAGAGAACTTTAAAATGTGAATTAAGAACACATTTTAATTACCTTACCTTGTGCAAATGAGCTGAGACCCGTGCGAAGCAAAATAGGAGAACGGATCTAGGAGCAATAGCTAGATTG
>CM022703.1:10420227-10440594 GCA_012295165.1 Asparagus setaceus
CATTAAAAAAAAATCTAAAAGGTGTTTAAATAAAAAATTCTAAAAAGTGGTTTCCATCAATTTGAATAAAAGTAAATGTAGTTTCCATATAAAACCTTTTTTTACTTTATCGTAAGAACTACATGTTTGCCAGTAGGAGTCTTGCATCTAGTTCTAAGATCCATTAACATCTGAGCTTATCTACATAAACTTTCATTCCATCCTTCATAATATTTAGGCTACATAACACTTAAGCATCATATAGTTTCCCATTTGTTGCACTAAAATACCTCCAATTGCTTTTTGCTATACTAAAACATCATATAGTTTCTGCAGTTAAAATCCATTAGCACCATTACCTAATTTTCTAATGGAAAGACTAAAATAGCCCTGTCTTAAATTAAACACTCAACAGCTAAATCTCATTTTACCTTCTTTTCTTAGTTTTTCTCTAAAAATTACTGAGCCCTAGAACCCGAAGTTGGGTTTTGCCTAGTAAGCTTAAAACTGAAATTTTGGATTTTGATTGTTGCTAAATTTGCAGAATTAGGCTTGGATTTTGATCTTTTATCAGATAATCTCTTCTCAACATTGGATGGTTTTTGAATTTGATGTGTTTTCACTCAATTGAGGGATTTGATGTGTTTGAAATTTTAAAAGGTTGTTTGAGTTAGGGTTTATTGATAATTTTATTTTTGATTTGGGTTCAACGATTGTGGATGTTCCTTATTGTAACTTGTTAAGACAGTTGCTGTACTCATCATAAGAAATTATCTAACAGTAACAAATTCTAGTTTTTCTCTTCAATTCAAAACTTGATAAACTTGAATAATATGAAATTTTGCCGACTAGTTTCGTAGACTTCATTAATTTTCTTATCAAGCGAATAAAAAGGAAGAGAAGATATTTAGGTCTAAAATGAGAAGGATGAATGAAGAAGATGAGATGATTTAGTAAAAATATCCTAAACAGTCAAATGACACTCACATGAGAATCTTATGGGGAATATCCCTCTTTTAACTAACAGAAGATACAAACTTGTAACTTTTAAAACTATGGTGTATTTTCGTTTAATAAAATACAACTGGTGGCATTTAAGTGCGACAAGATAGTATTTTAGTGCAATTTCGCCTAATTTTTAAAGCCAACTGCTTTAGTATTCCAAAAAAAGAATTTTTAAAGTACCAATGGTAGAGATCGTAATTAAAATCCTTTATTTGCACTCAGTGCATTATGAAAAATTGCTTCAGCTGAAATTGAAGTTCCAAACATAGTTTTGTAATTATTAGCACTTTTCAGGGCAATTATTGACTTACGATTAAGGGTGCACTCGGTCCAGATCGTCGGAGATGATACTTATTATATCCATATCCACTTACCATTACGGATACAGATATACCTCAGTAAGGAAAATTCATATCCATATCCGCTAAAATCAAATATGAATACAGATATAAATGTGGATATATAAGCGGATTTGCATGCGGATACAAAACGTGTTTTTATTAACATAAGTACATATATAGTAGAAAACTAGGAACTAGAAAGCTAATCATGCATTTCAATAGTTTTTTATACAAAATACTTGAATGCTTCTTATTTATGGAGTTTGTTTCTTTGTTTTGTTTTTCACATAGTTCGTGTTGGGATCATAGTTTCATTTCCCATTTTATTAACATAAGTATTTAGTTAAGTAAAGCCATTGTCTCATATCTTATATCTTTCGTTGCTGACAAGGAAAGCCGTTCGAATACTGAAGCTCTTTGTGGGTGAGCGTTCGACTCAGAACAGGCACATCCTGATAACAGCGTCTTAATCAATTTTGCAAATGAGCAAGAACAATCTATTTCGTCGATCGTCCTCTTTCGTGTGTTGCCACCCCCAGCCTGATGATGTGGTTGGTGTGGGTTATTGCAAATAACATTTCCACCCCCAGATGTAACTTGGTTCCTCACTGGAGGACAAGTCTTCTTTTGGGGGAATCGACTATTGGAAGTTGCTTCTGCATGAATAACAAGCGTTTGATCACCTTTGGTGACTTTGCGAATCACACGCTTCGTTTTGTCTTTATCAGCAGACTTGCGGACCCTCTTAGGGATACTCAAGCGAGGCATAGCGGAACTCTTCGGTTTGAGATCGTCGGATGGCTCGGAACATTTCGAACATCACCGGGATTTGGGTACGACCCCAACCCGCCGTTGTTCATGGATTGAGTGATCCAAGCGTTCCATTCTTGGTGTTTTGACTTTGGTTCGATTGTGGACCAAGGCGACTAAACACCGAATTGAAGGCTTTCGGACTTAACGGTTGATACCTCACCGAGAAGTGGAAGAAAGGGCGGAAAAATCCATTTTGTTAAGGCATGGAGGACGGCCATTTGTTGTGGCGATTATTTGTCTCGGCCCGGCGAGCGGTTTACTCTCGTTGTTGTGGCGGCAGAACTGTCGCTAACGAGGCGGCTCGGCATGTCTGGTGAACTATTAGCGAGGCGGACTCTTGAGCCGATTTTGATGTCGACTTCGAGACCCAAATTTTATGATTTTGGGTCGATTCCTTGGTTGATTTCGACTCCTGGGCCTTGCGAACAACGACGTGCACAAGCAGCGGCGTGCAGCGCTTTTGCTCCTTCCTTGTCAATCGGGTCCTTTTGGCGAGAACCCATTCTTCCTTGGGAGGAGTGTTGGCGGATTGAGGTTGGCGTTGTAACTTGCGGCGCCTCGATCCGCCGAAGTTCATGTTGTAATGAACTCCGTGCATTGATTCCATGGCCTTTGCAAGTTGTCGGGCCATCTTTTGGCGTTGTCTCGATGAGCCCTCTTCGTCGAGGCGGTTGAGATCTTGTTGAATGACTCCTTCTTGAAAGGAGTCAACTTGAGCGAGCTCCGGGTTTGAGATCCACCGGGTGTTGTTGAGAGGAAATCGCCTCCGTCATAGCGAGCGAGAATCGTTAGCATCACAACAACGAACCTCCCTCTTAGGAGATGAGATCCTCCGATGTTTGCGGGGTGAGGAGGACTTCGATGAGGAAGAGGAGAGATATTCTTCGAACTTGGCTTGATCGAAAAAGTAATCCAGTCCATCGACCATGAGGTCGGCTTGATCGCTGCAAGGCTGCGACACAACGATCTCGGGCTCGAGACCGTTGGCTCCCACTGTGGTCGCCATCGTGTTTGGGTCGAAAGTTGATTTCTTTGTCGTTTCCATTACAGAACTTAAGAAAACTATACTTTAATTTTCAGTTACAAAGAAATTTTAAATAACTCTCTCACAAACTCGAACAAAAGACACTACAAGTGTAGATCTCCTGTTTTCGTGGGACTTTGCCTGGGGGCCGGCGTGTCCGTGGACCACCGAAGCAACGATCGTCGAATCGACGGAGTTTAGTTAATGCTTCGCAAAGGAAACAAGAACTTAAGTAAATATCTTAGCAAAGTAAGATATCTACTCTTCTCAAGAATAAGTCAAAGCTTAAACTCGAGGAATCTCCACGTAGATCGTGTTCTTGAACTCCGGAAGCTTGGATTCTCTCTCTCTCTCTCTCTCTCTCTCTCTCTTTGCAATGGCTCTGCTTATCTGATCTCTGATTGCTGATTGCCGATCCCCTGCCCAAGTGGATGTAAGGGGGTATTTATAGCCTTTGGAAAACGACCCCTCTGAAGAAACACAAGTGTCATAAGTGCTTCACATTTGCGGTTAAGCGGCATTTCAGGCGCCTCGTGCTGTGCCTGCGCTCGCGGCGAGCGGTGTCGGTACGCCTACGGCGGCAAGGCGGTATGGGCTGCCACCTAAGCTAGTGGCGGGCGATGTGCCCTCCACTGTTGTAGCGGTTTGTTGCTTTTAGGCGCGATTAAATGCCCTAAAATCACGCCTAGTGGGCGTATTTTCGGCGTGTAACCGCCCATTAAAGTATCACGACGTTTCTGCATTGATAAAGTCAAGTGGGCCTCATCGGCATTGATTTAGACCCTTCAAGAGCTTGTTTCAAGTATTACGGGTGTCGCCTTTGGCGAACACAAATAATGCCTACGCTATGAGACACATCAAGGTGTCTCGCTTCGTGGCGAGGCACAAACAAATGTCTCGCTAATAGCGAAACACAAACAAGTGTCTCGCGCGTAGCGAGACACAATCTTCCCATGTGTTGACTTCTTGAGATTTCGGCGGCGTTGTCCTTCGATCTTCTCATAATTTAGTCATATTTGAGGTTCTTCGACAATTTTGATGCCTACAACTATCTATAGCCTCCTTCCAAAAAGGTGCATCGGTAGAAGTCATAGCCTCCTTATAAGAGATAGGATCAGCTTCTCTTGAATACATAAAAATTCTTCTCCAATGTTCTTTTCAGTTCTAATTCTTTTACTTCTTCTTGGTTCTAAATTTTCTATAGGTTCTATCTTAGTAGATTTGTCTATTATTTGTTTAAAGATTTTATTTTTATATGGAAAATTTT
The DNA here is from genome assembly GCA_012295165.1 of Asparagus setaceus. Classification (NCBI taxonomy): domain Eukaryota; kingdom Viridiplantae; phylum Streptophyta; class Magnoliopsida; order Asparagales; family Asparagaceae; genus Asparagus; species Asparagus setaceus. The sequence continues at coordinate 10,424,657 of CM022703.1, forward strand.
TCTCAAAATATGTAGCATCTCTAGCTTCAATTATTGTATTAGTAGATATTTCATTAATTTCGAATTAATTACTAAGAAGCTATTTGTATTACTATCTAGAGCATATCCAATAAAGATAGTATCCACAGTCTTGGGTCCAATTTTCTTTCTTTTAAGTTCGGGTATACTAACTTTGCCTAAACATCCACATACTCTAAGATGATTAAGTCTAGGAGTTCTCTTTTTCCATAATTCATAGGAAGTTTTATCGATTTCTTATGAGGTACCCTATTAAGTATATAACATGCAGTTAGCAAAGCTTTACCCCAAAGATTTTCAGGTGCTCCTGAATTAATTAGTAAAGCATTAACCATGTCCATTAGGGTTCTATTTTTTCGTTCAGCAACACCGTTAGATTGAGGTGAGTAAGGAGCAGTCACTTCATGTATTATACCATGTTCTTCACAAAAGTGAGTCATTTCATTTGAAGTGTACTCTCCTCCTCGATCAAATCTTATTATCTTAATATGTCTATTTAGTTGGTTTTCAACTTCAGCTTTATAAACTTTAAATCTATCTAGGACCTCATCTTTAGTCTTAAGGAGATAAATATAACAATATCTAGAGTGATCATCAATGAAGGTCACAAAATATTTTCTGCCACCTCTAGTTGGAGTCCTATTAGAATCACATACATCATTGTGAATTAGTTCTAAAAGATCACTGTCTCCGTGTTCTACAGATTTAAAAGGTTTTCTAGTTTGTTTAGCTTGTACACATATTTCACACTTATTGTTAGTATTTATGTTGGATTTAGAAATTAAACCCATGTTACTCATTTTCTTAATAGTACCTAGGTTTACATGACCTAGTCTATTATGCCAAGTGTTATAAGATTAGGTGTTCAAGATAATAGAAGAAGATGAAGAAACATCATCAAAAGATAATTGAGGAATAACATTCAACTTAAACAAACCATCTTTTACAAAACCTTTTCCAATGAAAACATTATTTTTGGTTATTACAACTTTATTTGATTCTAAGAAAATTTTAAAGCCTAACCTAACCAGCAAAGATCCACTAACAAGATTTCTCCTAATGGTCGGCACGAACAGAACACCATGAAGGGTAAGGATCTTTCCAGATGTCATCTTAAGGTCAACTTGTCCTTTCCCTTTTATTTGTGCCGATCTATCATCTCCTAAAGTCACACCTCCTCCACTTGATTCCTGAAAGTTAGTAAACCAGGAGCGATCAAAACACACAAACACATTTGCTCCAGAGTCTAACCACCAATCAGAATAAGAGGTAAAATTGCATATAGGAGGTGTAGAGGCAGACCTAAAGGAGGGATCAGAAGTTTCTATCTCAATCATATTGGCTTGTGGCTTTGGTCCACCATTCGTTTTATATGGCCTTTTGGGTCCAGTCTTGCGGTAGAAGCATGATTCAGTTTGGTGGTTTCTCTCGACCACAAACGAGGCAGAAATTCTTTCCATTGGAAACCCTAGGATTTTGACCTTGCTGGTTTGGATTTCTATTATTATTATTTTGATTCCTATAATTATTCTTGTTATGCCTCTTGAAACTTTTATTATGATTTGGCTTGAAGTGATATTGGTTTTTCTTAGGCTTATTTTCAGTTAGATTTACTTGGGCTTTATTCTCAATTTTTGGTTTATTTATGCTTCTATGTTTATCCTCAATTCTTATTGATTGAATAGTCTGGATTAAGGTAAGGTCTCCTTGCTTGTGTCTAAGCTCTCCACCAAAATCAGATCAACTAGGAGGGAGTTTATCAATAAGGCAAGCCACTTTATGATCTTCAGATAATATTGTACCCTTAGCTTGAATATATCTAATGAAATCCTGAAACTCATGAAGTTGTTCATTTATAGGCATATCTACCATCACAAATCTATTAAAATTTGAGGAGCTAAACCTTTCAATTCCTGCATCATCAAGAACATATTCAGATTCTAGAGCATCCCATAGTGTCTTGGCGCCCTTTATTTCACAATATATATCGTAAAGTTTATCATCAAGAGCACTCAAGATCCTATGGTAGCAATGATAGTCAATATCTTTAAGTGTTACTGGTTTAGAACTAGGAGTTGCTGATTTAGGGTTGCAGGTTTTGATACAGCAGTTGCAGGTTGTGATGCGGGAGTCTCAGATGAAGGTGTAACAGGGGAACTAGATGCAGTTGTACCCTAAGATGTGGATCCTTCTATAGCTGAGTATAGACCTAGAGTAGTTAGCCAGAATCTCATTTGGTTTTCCATCATTTAAAATTTAACCCTTTAAATTTTTCTGGTTTAGCACTTAAAATTTCATCCTTAGGGGACATTTTTATAAGATCAAAAACTAAGGTCCAATGGAAAATAAATAATCTGTAGAGGATGATAATAATATTAATGCCAATTCTAAATCTGCTAACAAACTTTACACTTTCGCCATTTTATTTAAAGATGGTAACGAAAGCAATAAGCAAATATTAAGTATCTAAAGTGCTAATAGACATAATGTAAGAGCGACAAAGTATCAAAACAAGATAATGAATTAATAATACTCGATTCTATTTATGTACTTAAATTAATAGACTTAGTGCGGACAATTAAACCGAAGAATCAAAGCAGTATGGTGATACTATTGTCAATCTTGGAGTAGAGAAATTGAATTATAATAAGATAAACTAACTACAATTCTTTAAGGTTTAATCCAAAGCGTAATAAGATAATCGATCTTGTTCTTTTATATATATATTCACAAGCAATAATTTAATAACTAGAAAGGAAAGCAACTTCGGAAAAAAAATCGGATCGATATGCATAGTAATATCTTGTTCACTGTTGATTAAACTTTATATGTAAATTATGTGCTGTGATTAGATTGACTTAACAGAAAAATTATGTGAAATCTAATCAAGTGAACAGCAAACTTTTATATATATATATATATATATATATATATATATATATATATATATATATATATATATATATATATATGTGCCGAGTATCTAAAAGTTATTAAATAAACAGTAACTTATACAAATGAACAATAGATCGAATGAACAGAAACTTATAAGAATGAATAGTAAATTCGAATGAATAGCAAATCCGAATAAACAGTAAAATCGAATGAACAATAACGTACACGAACGAAGAGCAAATGTGAATGAACAATAAAAGCAATGAACTGTAACTTATATAATGCGAATGAACAGTAACTTATACGAATGAACAGTAAAAGCGAATGAACATTATTTATATAAATATCTCTTTAGATTGATAGACTAGAATTCACAATTATTGTTATTTGTTGAAGAAAATCAAATGAACAAATTTACCGGCCTCGGGAAAAGCGTGGCGAACCACTACCCTAAAGAGATATCTGACGATCTCGCAAGGACCAAGACTAAATACTTTTAGCGGCACAATCCTTTCTCTAGGAGCCCTAAGCGGCGCCGACCACGTTAGATGAAGACCCTTGAGTAAGCGCAAAAGTAAAACTCGTAGCAAATATTTAAGGGAGGAAGAATAAGAAGAGAAAGGAAGAGTTTTTTTTTCTTTCTGTGTATTTTGTATCTCCTCGTAGGCTCTCTTTTTATAACGGAAAAAAGGACCCGTTATGATGAAATTGAAGGAGATTTTTTAGCCTTAAGAATTTCTCACATTTCTGAATATGTGGAAAGCTAACTAACTTTTAATTAATAATTAATTAATTATTTTAGTTATATCTTGATATTTGATTTGATTGTTATTTATCCAACACCTACCTCTTTGAGTGTCGACGTGGCCCGGTGGAGGACTCCCGTACTTTTTATCGCTGGCTAGACATTGGCCAGTTTGATGGGGCCGCAGACGAGCTCCTCTAGTTCGCGCAGTGAACTCAAGATTTTCGTCCTGCTGAGTTTGATTCTTTGTCATTGTTTTAGTTTCTATTTAAATTTTTTTCCTTCGAAATCTTACCAACCACTTGAATTATCTATATGTTTCAATCCAACTAGATTATTCAAATTAGTAATCAGACAATTACAGCCGAGCAATTTAATTCTACATTCTTGGCGTTTTTTATGCATAATTAAGTAATTTTGAGTTTGGAGTGGTCAGGAAGAAGATGATATAGAGAAAATACAACTTTACACTTTTAAATAAAATTAAATAAATAATAAATAAAAGCCCTTTTTCGGAGTACCGATGCAAGCCTCATTTTTGAATTCAACTTCATGTTAGGGACAGTCAAACGTCACTTTAATTTCAAAGCTTTTATTGAGATAATGGACCGTTTCCAAAAACCAAACTTTTACACAAAACAAATGCTTAATATAACCATTTCTTTGAAGCCCATTAATCACCTTCACTGATTGCAATGGACTAAAGCCCAAGTTATAGCCCAAGACAAATAAATTAATGAACAATACTAATCGTCATCACAATATTTACTGTAGACATACGTCAGTGTGCACATAGAGGTCAAATTTAAAAAATATATAATTATCAAAAGTCTAGCTTTTGACTCTCTAGAAGAAGGAGGTCACAACTTTCAATTTTGGCCAGAACAGGATCCGAGGTTAGCTTGCCACTTAACAAAACAAGATAAAAAAGTGGAATCCTAACAAGACTTAACAAAATTCTTAAACTGCATCTCAAGAAAATTCTAATTTAAGGGGCTCTTTAGTTGACAAGAAATGTATTTATATCTGCTGGAGTTGCAATCAAATTTCTATTTTTAATGTTTAGTTTACAGCAATATTATTGTAGATAGTAATTAGAATTAAATTTTGTAGAAAAACTTGCAATATTTTTGCCGTCAAATTGGCTGCAAGAAATATTACATCTTCATACATTAATTAACTAAAAACTAAAAACTAATGACACATCATCAAATTATTGGATTTTAACTAAAAAATGTAGATCTTTTTATATTTGAAGAGAAACAAATATGTAATTTGCAATGGAAATATATTTCCTTAAAAAAAACAAATCTTACGGGTTTTATGACTAACTAAACATTAGACTTGTATTTGGAAATAAATTTATCGCAATAAAAGTGCAAACATCCAAACAAAGGATTTGAGGTTAATTTCCTAACAAATGTTGCATGCAACATTTCCTGTATGCAATATTTGATGTAATTACAATTGTCAAAAGCAATATTTGTTGTTGTTGTTTTTTCCCCTTTTGCAAGGTTATTGCTGCCTTTTTCTTCTTATTGTTTGACAATAGAGATTTATTCCTTAATTTTTGTGACTTGGGAGATATAATTAGTCCTCCTAGTTATTGTTAAGAAAAATCCTTTAAAATCAAGGCCTCGTATGACACCCTTTTTTCGTGTCTCATGGAAGTTCACTTACATCTCATATGTCAAGCAAAACCATTTTTACTGCATTCTAATAAAATTTGTTACGAAATTAAAAGCTCTATTGCCCTTGGTTTACAGTAGAAAAGAAAAGAAGAGTAACAGTAGAGTCCATAGAAGCTGACATGTTTATTCGATGAAAAATTAAGGTATATTCTTTGATGTTGATGTTTAAAAAAAAAAAAAAAAACCCATACTTACCACATGCTTTATTTCTATGACTTTTCCCCGAAACCTAAAAAGTATTGGAAAGCCTTTTTCCGATTTTGACTTATGAACCGACAAACTTCTGTAAATGCTGAATTCAAGCTACTTTTCTCGTCAAACACTTAGGTTCTTGTAACTATCACTGAGATACCTTGCAGTTGTTTCTATCTTCTATTTTCATCCCTTTGAGAGTTTTCACAAGTAACCCGAAGTTGACAAAGAGCAAAGAACTAATATGTCCGTGAAAGGAATAATAAAGTTTGGCTTGATATATATCTCTATATATTAAAACTTATATGAAATACCCTCAAAAAATAAAAACTTGCAAAAATACCTCACAAATACACTAAAAAAACCTAAAAATTACAAATCGCACCATGCAAAATTTTGATTTTCAAACATTCTACATCTTTGCAAAAACCATCAACAGTTCGTTGAAATTTTTCGTCCACCTACCCGATGGAGCAAGCACGTGCACCGCACATGACTCTAAAATTTTTAGTATTTACATAAAAAACCCTGAAAGTTTTAAAACTTGCACGAAACACCCTCAAAAAGTAAAAACTTGCAAAAATATCCTAACAAATACACTAAAAAACCTAAAAATTACATCGATGAATTTTTGCGTGCACCACTCACTAAAAATGCCACTAGACTTACAAATAGCCTTAAAATTTTGGAATTTACATAAAAATCTGAATGTTTTAAAACTTACGAAACACCCTCAACAAGTAAAAACTTGCAAAAATACCCTAACACATACACAAAAACCTAAAAATTACAAATCGTACCCTGCAAAATTTTAATTTGCAAACAACACCCTACAACTTTGCAAAACCATCAACGGTTTATTGAAATTTTTAGATCCACCTACCGATGGAGCAAGCACGTGCATCATGCGTGCCTCCTCAAAATGCCACTAGACTTACAAATAGCCTTAAAATTTTGAGATTTACATAAAAACCTAAAATTTTAAAACTTACGAAACACCCTCAAAAAGTAAAACTTGCAAAAATACCTCACAAATACACTAAAAACCTAAAATTACAAATCGCACCATGCAAAATTTTGATTCGCAAACAACACCCTACAACTTTCAAATTTGCAAAACCATCAACAGTTCATTTAAATTTTTAGATCCACCTACGATGTAGCAAGCCGTGCATCACACTTGCCTCCTCACTAGCTAGGGTGTTACTGTAGCAAACTTTACATAAAAACCCTGAAAGTTTTAAAACTTACACGAAACACCTTGAAAAAGTAAAAACTTGCAAAAATACCCTTACAAATACACTAAAAACCTAAAATTACATCGATGAATTTTTGCGTGCACCACTCACTAAAAATGCCACTACACTTACAAATAGCCTTAAAAATTTTAGGATTTACATAAAAACCTAAAATTTTAAAACTTCTGAAACACCCTCAACAAGTAAAACTTACAAAAATACCCTGGCAAATACACTAAAAAACTAAAAATTACAAATCGTACCATGCAAAATTTTGATTTGCAAACAACACCCTATAACTTTCAAACGCTGCAAAAGCCATCCTAAATTGAAAATTTTTCTAAAGATACTTAAAAAAGTTAAACGTACACAAATAGTTTGTTGAAATTTTTTGTCCACCTACCTAATGGAGAAAGCACGTGCATCGGACGTGCCTCCTTACTAGTTGTCTACAAAGTTCATAAGCTCTTGGGAGGAGTAGAGTACCCATGACATGACTAGACGCAGAATACGCAGAATATCTCACTTAATTTGCCGAAAATATCATCAGCATTATTCTAATTCTCCTTCTATCTACTAATTAAGAACTAAAATTAGAAATTATATGTTTTGGATGAGTTTATCTTATACTTCTGAATTGCAACTACCCGCGAAGGAGTAGAACATAATGATTTAATTTGCTTAATTGTTTCCTATCCATTACTATGATCAAATGTCTATCACGAAAGAAGTAAAACATTTTAATTAACTCTTGATTTTTTAAAATTTATTGTTACACTTATTAAAATCTTATTTATTGTTAAATTTAATTAGCATATGAGTGTTGCATGAGAATTTTCAAAGAGTAAATTCTCGCATTTGCATAATTAAAAATATTTTAGTTCAAATTTTAAAAATTTAGGGTACGTGAGTGTTGTAAAAACAAGTGTAGGTATATAGGTGAAAAGTTGGAAACTATAAAGTAGTTAAGTGCAATTAAGCCTTTTATCTTTAATGAAACAGGATTAAAGACATCCATTTTCCATTAAGAAAGAATCGCAATAAAATATTTTAAACTTTATATTGATTGGTTCTTCAAAACGTAGTCAACTGGACAAATTAGCTTGTCTCGTACTAGCAATATACTGTCTAATCTTTTGGTTTTTATTTTGTTTCACTACATCCACGATCAGTAACTAGTAACGGTTTACGTGGTGGTGGAACCGATACTCTATATACATCCAACGCATACAATCAATTCTATTGACATGAAAAAGATGATACTAATAGACGGGAAATTTTCATGTAGATATATTGAGGATTAATGCTTCAGTACTCCTACAATTATATAATAAATTATATAATTTCTTTTAAATAAATCTTAGAAAAGATTTTTTTTCTAAAAAAAAAAAAGAAAAGAAAAAAAAAGAAACATCTTATTCCTCTAGATCCTCATTCAATTACTCCTAGCCACCAAATTACTCTTGACCACCAAATTTTCACCTATAAAATTCTTACTCTAAATCATCATTCAATTACTAAAGTCAGACAATAGCTGATGGAGGAAGCACCTATTACATCTCAGCAACAAGACTTATATTTAAACGATCTGAGAAATATAATAAAACAAAGATGGGTGAGGAAAAAATAAGTCGGGCATCTATTTTCTCTTCGCCTCCGATTTAACTAATGTGACTCATTTCTTTAAGTGATTGCTTCTGGATCTCGGGTCGAACTCCAGACTTTTGGAGAAGGAGATTGTTGTATCCTGATAATTGCGAAGTCTAATGAGCTCTTGAGAGTTAGCCACATGTCATAATTAACTATCCGAGTTCTATATCTGAGAGCCTGACCCGATGTGAGCACCGCCGATCTCTCTAGTAGTCCGAGTTCAAGACGAAAGACGTCTTCAAGCCGGAACCTGCTAAGAGACTCCGAGTCCAAGCATCTTCTGCTCAGACTTCACTAAAGAATGTCTCGAACAACGGAATGACCTATCAGCTTCACCAACGTCACTCGCATTTAATGCATGGCTAGGCGGTGCCCATACTTCACCACCCAGTCACCATCACATTAAATGCATGGCTAGAGTCATAGTGGTCTCTAGAGCCAGAGTCATAATGACTCCTCGGACGACGCCATCACTTTAACTATTCTGTCATTGTCACATTAAATATAGAAATGACTCATTCAACAGACTACCAACACATGTAAAGTGCAGTCTAACAGATTGATTGCACCGATCCGGTCGAATTACCAATATGCCCTCACAAATTCTCTATAAATAATGGATAATCCCACTACACCAAGGTATGCTGAATAAAACCATAAAGCTGTATTCTGCATTCTGCAAGCTTGCTTAATCTATTACTGACTTGAACGTCGGAGGGCAATAACGGGAGAAATCTCCTCCGACTATCGAACGAGTGTTAATTGTGCAGGAATATGCTTTATGTTGATTAATCAGTCATCAGGAAAGATTAAGCGATCCTAAACTCCTCCAAATATTCGTCCACCCATACAATTAACTTTCTAACATAAACAGTTTTGCGCTCATCGTGGGACCCACTTCTTCTTCCCCTAAAAAAAAATGGCTGATCGTAATCGCCCTCCAATCTCAAACTCACACACTCTTGGAGAATCTTCCAGTTTAGGCTATGTCACTCAAGCTCAGCTGGATGATTCCTCTTAAAGGATAGCACAACCCCTCCAATAGCAGTTCGCCTCGTTCGTGAACAACCTCTTTAGCCATATTCTTCCTTTCCAGCCTTCCACATCACTTGCCACCCCTGCCACCCCTTTCGTTGAAGGGCAGTACCGGCGACATGAAGATGAAGAGCGGGTTAGGGAGACCACTCCCAAACATCGTGGTACCAAACTTGCATTGCTGTCAATCCACGATAAACTCAGCATCACTTGGAGGCAACAGGCAAAATCTCAAGTGTCGACTCTAGTCAAACCGCATGGGTGACGTTGCGAGGTGTAAGATATACCTACACAACCCAAACCCTGGCGGCCTAGGTTGATCCCTCTACAGCCAACCTGGTTTTTGATTATGACCGAATATTCAACACGGTGGCCAACATCATCAGAGAGAATACTCCCCTCTCAGATGAGATCATGAACGCTCACTGCCCTAAGTTTAAGATGTCACACATCGAGAAATACAAGGGTGAAGGTGACCCAGCCAAACATGCACATACTTTCTTTGACCTAATGTGCATGCAGCATGTGACTGATTTGATCATTTGCAGAGCTTTTCCAGTCACCTTCAGTGGCGGTGCCAAGATGTAGAATTCTGTGGAGAAGAAGCCCATCCGTAGCTACAAGTAACTCAACCAGAAATTCATACATCACTTCTTGGCAGACACAAAAAAGGCTCCCTCCACTCTCCTATTGCAGATTAAATAGAGACCTGACAAAACTCTGAGAGAGTAGTTTAAAGGATTTCAATCCAAACGGTTGGAAGTAGACGACGCCGGCAACATGGTGGCTATGGCGGCAATAATCTCTAGCCCAGAAGATGAGAAGCTATCCGACTCGCTCATCATAAATCCCGTGGTTGGTCACATATGAACGTGGAAGATAGTCACCTCCATAAGCGGGCAACCCGAAAGGAAGCTACCGAAGCCGAGTCTTTCGGAGGCAAGAAGGCTAAGGGCAGCCGGCCCAAGTCTAAGTCCAGATCTGACCGATCTGATAGGAGAGATTAGAGAAGGGACGCAATAAGGAGGCTGGCACTTGCCCCTCTCAATGCTCCCTTCTCACAAGTATTGCACCTGATCTAGAAGGAGGGACATCTCACCAAACCTCCACCTTGTATGACTTTGAACCTTCACAAGGGGGGTCTTCAACAATACTACCGCTACCAATGGGACCACGACCATGACACCGATGACTACAAGATCCTATAAAGAGACATCAAAGACCTCATCCAAAGAGGATTGCTAAAGAAATTCCTCGATAACTGCAACAAAGAGGGAATGATTCCGGACAAATCAAAGAGGAGGAGACTAAGATCCAGAATACCTTGCCTGAGTTGGCAAACAAGTCAGCCGAGGGAAGCCAATGACAAACGCACCATCAACACTATTAACAGCGGCCTAGCAGTAAGTAGAATATCAAACAACGCTCGAAAGAAGTATACCCAATGAGCCCTTATGGTAAATCTATGCGAGAAGAAGCTCAAGGTGGATCAACCCATCTTCTTCAGCAATACCGACCTGAAAGGTGTAAGGACGCTTCATGATGATCCTATCATCATCTTCACACAAATCAACAGATTCTGAGTCAAGAGGATCATGATGGGCAGACATTTTGTTCACAGACACATTCAACCAAATAGGGATTGACAGATCAGAGTGGCAACCTTGCTCGAGTCCTCTGGTAGGCTTCTCAAGGCACTTGGTTTGACCGGAGGGGTTGATCACCCTACCCATGGTAGTTGGCGATTATCGTCACTAATCCACGATTTGGGTCCAGTTCATTGTGATGGACATTAAATTAGCTTATAACTTCATCCTTAGGATAACTTTCCTGATTGACCTTCAAGATGTTCCCTCCACCTACCAACAAATAGTGAAATTTTCAACTCCCAAAGGAGTCAGCCTTGTGTGGAGTAATCAACGAGAGGCCAAATCATGCTATCTGCTCTCTATGAAAGATAAAGAAATATTAGAGACTCTTCCAATCGAGAAGTCCTAAGCTTGCCTAATAAAAGATAAATAAAGGGAATGAACCACTCCAATGGAAGAACTGGAAGAAATCTAGCTCAGCCCCGATAAATACAAAAGGTTAAAATCGGGTCATAGCTGACCGAGCTGTATCGAGGAGCAATTATTACATTTCCTCACACCAACACTGATGTTTTTACCTGGATACCTTAGGATATGCCAAGAATCACCCTAGAAGTGACAGCTCATGAGTTATCTATCGACCGACACAGCAAGCCGATCTGATAGAAGAAAAGGCATCTCGGACTGGAGAGACAGTGAGCGGCTATAGAAGAAGTCAACTGATTGCTGCAAACCAGTTTCATCTGAGAAGCCCAGTACCCAGAATGGCTAGCCAATGCGGTGCTAGTAAAAAAAGTCAATAACAAATGGAGAATGTGCATCGATTTTAGAGACCTCAACAAAGCATGTCCTAAGGATAGTTACCCATCCCCCAGATTGATCGACTGGTTGATGAGAGTGCCGACTATGAAATACTTAGCTCCATGGACACTTTCTCAGGTTATAACCAGATAAATATGGAGGTATGCGATGAAGAAAAAAACCTCTTTCATCACATCTCAGCCTACTTATTGTTATAAGGTGATGCCCCTTGGCCTCAAGAATGCATGGCGACCTACCACAGGCTAGTTAACAAGATCTTTAAAGATTAATCCGCTCTCAATGTGGAGGCATATGTAGATGACATATTGGTGAAGTCCAAACAGACTGACTCCCACGTTGCAAATCTTGAAAAAGCCTTCTTCGTCCTCTGTCGGTATCAGATGAAGCTTAACCCTGCAAAGTGTGCCTTTGGGGCACGATCGGGAAGATTCCTCAGATTCATGATAACTAAATGAGGAATTGAGTTCAACTCAAAGAAGATAACTACCATTGAGGAGATGCCTGAGCCTCGCACAGTGAGGGCCACTAAAAAATTAAATTGAAGGATAGCGACTTTAAGTTGTTTTCTCTCCAAGTTGACTGAAAGAAGCTTTCCCTTCTTCAAAGTCCTCAGAGGGGCCAAAGGACCCAGATGTGACATCTAGTAGATGGCAGAGTGTAGCAATGCTTTTATAGAGCTCAAGACATATCTGACCTTGAAGCCCTTGTTGAGTAGACCCATTAAAGGGGAATAACTCTACCTCTACCTAGCCATCTCGGCAAAAGCTGTGAGCTCAATCCTGGTCCGAGAAGAAGAGAACATCCAAAACTGGTGTACTACATTAGCTGCATCCTAAAGGCAACCAAACTCAGCTACATTCTCATTGAAAGAGCCTCTTTCACTCTCATCACCATGGCCAGAAGGCTTTGTTCGCACGTCTAAGCCCATATAGTGATAGTACGGACTAGTTTGCTTTTGAAAAAGGCACTCGGCTGCCCCACTACTTCTGGCCAAATAATCAATTAAGCCATTAAGCTTAGTGAATATGATGTTCAGTTCGAGTCCTGGACAATATTAAAGGCCCAGGTCCTTGCAGACTTCCTGATTGAGTCACCCGATCCCGGAGATGACCCACCACCTCAAGGACTGGCTCCACTACCAGTTCCAAAGTTGGTCAAAGGGACCCCCTCTCAGAAAAATACTATCCCCAAATACCATCTACTTGAATTCTTATCATGGTGGTTGCTAAGAGTACGCGGATCCTCGGGAGTAAGTGATAGCAGAGCAGGAGTAGTGCTTCATAGCCCGGAAGGACACATCTATGAATACACCATCACCTTCGACTTTCTGGCCTCAAACAATGAAGCTAAATATGATGCTCTTCTGGCCAGCCTCAGAGCCTCTCTAGCAGCCAAGGCCGAGTCTATCGACATAATCGCAGACTCTCAACTTATTGTCTATCAGTTGTGGGGAGAATATGAAGCAAATAACCCTCGGATGACAAAGTATTTGGGTAAAGTCAAAGAACTATTTAGAAAATTAAAGACCAGGTCCTAAGCGCTCACAATGCCCATGCGAATGCTCTGTTCAAGCTGAGCTCCTCGAGCTTGGGGGTAGGACGGGGGCCAGTATAAATGGACACCCTCAAGAAGCCCATCATTATCGAAACCACGATAGATTCGATCATCCAAGTAGACCTACAACCAGAGCCATGCTGGATGGATTCACTTATCCAATATATAACAAAAAGAACTCTTCTCGAAAGTCAAGAGAGAGCCAAAAGCCTGCAGAGGAACGCTCTAAAGTATCTCATGATCATAGATCAACTTTACCGTCTTTCCTACATAGGTAGTAGCATGGAGCCCTATCTCCGGTGCCTCTGACCTAAAGAATCTGAGTATGTCCTAAGTGAAATCAACGAGGGCATATGCGAGAACCACATATGTGCCAGAACGCTAGTGCAGAAGATCATAAGGCAGAGCTACTATTGGCCAACCAACTGGCCAAGTTAAAAAAACTCACAACCTAATGCAAAGCCTGCCAATTCTTCTCAAACATCCCGCGAACTCTAGCAACCGAGCTCACTTCTCTCATTAACCCGATCCCTTTCACTCAGTGGGAATTAGATTTGCCGGGACCATTTCTAATAGCAACTACACAGTGAAAATTCTTATATGTAGCTATAGTTTACTTCACCAAGTGGATAGAAGCAGAGCCGTTGGCAAAAATCGGTGAACGTTTATCCACAACTTCGTCTGAAAATCGGTCATCAGCAGATTCAAGGTGTTGGTAACCTTCATAACTGATAATGACACTCAATTTAATAGCAAGGGATTTCACTATTTTGGGTGTTTGAATTATAATTAATGCAGATTATAAATTCAAACAATTTCAAAAGAATTAAGAAAATTTATATTGACTGGGTCCTTTTCTGTGTACCAATGGAGCGTCGATCTTGTACTCCGTTGACGGTCTGACTAAGGCGGTGGTTCCTTTTGTAACTACCCCCAAAACTAATAAAGACAGGGCCCGGGAGGTGTATGAAAATTGGGCATGACCCAGCCGTAAGATTAAAGGTCAACCTAGTCAATTTTCATATACTCTCCTGTATAAGCAATATCAAAGTATAAATTCACATCTATATCACAACCATACAATGCCTAGAAATCTCAGGTAGAGAGCTGAGTTCACAGAATACTAGAATAAAAGCTAGAAAGCTTAAGGAAATAGTATATTACATGCTGAAGTCCAAAATAAAAGTTTTAAGTACATGATTACATAAGTAGTCTAAAAGTACAACAAGACAAAAAAGAGCATTTCTAAACTAGTCATCGAACTCACTTATCACACCTTTGCTCTTTTCTGGATTAGTACCTATGGGGGATGTAAAAGAAATAGGGGTGAGCATAAGGCTCAATAGGTAACCAAATGAAAAGTCATGGGTACAACCATAAAGGGATATGGAAGTGATATGATATGACAAAATAAAATAGTAGATACCAATAGTTAGTTGCGTCCATAGTAGCATCAAGGATTAACATGGAGTTATGAACATCAAAAAGAATAAACGACTAGATATTCATGATCGTAAGTTCCCACTTTAGGAATATGTCAATACCACGCATGCCTTCATATATACACCCATCAGTGAGTGTCCTCACACAGGGTACTTGGTCCCCACGGGACTTAATAGAATACTAATCATGAATCAACAGCCGTTACCCAAACAATTCAATACATAAATGCCACTAATCAAGATGACCGAAAGTTGAGGCAAAACCGCTTATAATACGAATTTACCAATTTTCAAGGCATGGATCAAATAGGATAGTTGATGAACGAGCTATTGGCAACATCCCATGTATAATTTGTTTCAAATAATATTTCATCGGAAGTAAAGAGAATACAAGTGAAATTCCATAGTATAGAAGAAAAACAAGAGAAAAGTTACCTACAGGTTGTGGCGAACTCGGCACCAACAACAAATTCCCGAAGGTTCCTATATACATACATACACACACTCGTAAGTATTTAGATGATCATTATAAGATGACTATTTAATTTTTATTAATTATCGTGACATTCTTCTTGACACGGATGCATATGATTCTAACATGTGGTGTATTAGCATTGACGTGAAATAACGGCAGCAAGCAACCTAAAATTGGATTTGAGAATTTAGGCTCAAAATAAGGTCTGATTGGCATGAAACTAATGCCAAATGTGACACATAGGAGCCTTGTTTCGTAATATATGATTAGATTGTAAATATGACTAAGACTCATGGAGATATGGCTAAGATAGTGCATTGGAGTCACAGAGCACTATCACACAGATTCCACTGCACATAAGATAGCTTCGATCAGGATTTAGAGATAGCAACGACATAAAAAATGAACCAAACTAATTTCAAAATAAAGCCACATGAGTCTAGTTTTAGGAATAGCAAGAATTTAATGCACACAAGATATATATTGAGAGTTATGATCTCTATAGTGAACATGTCTTAAGCAATCTATTTAAGACACATACATCCACTTCTACTAAGCATTCGAGATCTAAAATGATATCTAAATTAGACCA